>JAODUE010000009.1:3193833-3223261 GCA_027564755.1 Amblyopsis hoosieri
AAAAGTGGACAAGGACTACACATTCAGAAAGGACATTGTGTCTGGTGTGATCCGCAGGTGCAAGTCTGTTTCCATCCATGCAGCACTGAAAGAGCTACAGAAAGAGAAAACAGTCACCCTGGCCCAGCACAAAGGTGTAGAAAAACCTAACAAAGATCTCTCAGTGGCAAGACATCTGAGCAGATTTGCAACATCACTGCCCCAGGAATCTAACTGAATTGAATTACCGGAAAAATGTGTTCAGTTGTTATAAAGATATACATACATAAATACATACATAAATATATAACTGTTGTACTATAAATGTGTTGTTGTTGTAGTTGTTATAAATATTTAAATACATAAATACATACATAACTGTTGTACTATAAATGTGTTGTTGTAGTTGTTATAAATATATAAATACATACATACATACATACATACATACATACATACATACATATATAACTGAATCACTCTGTAGCAAAGATATTCAAAGTTTATTTGTAACTTCTTGCTAAATGTCACAATATTCAAAGCCATGGTATTGTGGTGATGGGAAAGCAGTCTGATGGAGGTCACCACACAAGCTGGAATGGGATCCTGTATCTCCTGCCTATGTGCCCTCTGGTCCAAAGGATAAACTGTCTATATGCAGTTAACCTGAACAGACTTAAAAAGTGGTAAAGTTGTCTATCTGTTGTCACGTAACATGAGTCAAAATATACACACACTATAAATAATGTATTTAACTTGAAGGCGCTTAAGAAAAGTCTAATAGTATGTACCCTAAAACTACGGTAACGTTTTCCAGTAAATAATATTACGGTAGCTTGATAACTAGCACGCATGCTAGTCCCAATTTACTGTACTTTAGTAACAGTAATGTCCAAAACGGATTAAATGCAATAATCGGCCAGATTAACGGCTAGCATCACTATGGTGTGCTTTTGTTGTAAAATTGTTTTTAAAATACATTTTTAATAGTTTATATGAGATGAGATGTTTTTTTTTTTTTTTTTGTACATAGAAAAATAAGCGACTTTGATTCCTCCATGCACTCAAGAGTACGAAGAGGGGTTTTGGGATTTATATGTTGGTCTGTCTTGCTCCAGTATTTTACAGTACATCTCCATAAATTGTCTTGTGACCTTTTAAAATGGCGTGGCTGTGACTTCACCGACCATTGTATCACATAAACATGTATGCGGGTAGTGACCCTTCACCGTCGTCAACGTTTAATTAGCCATGACTGGAGAAACAGTGACTTGCCATATCCTCTTGTGTGTAATGTTGTTGTAATGTTAAACTGAGGGGCTCCACATTGCTAATGTGTGTTAGCATGCTGTCAGATGTTAAGTAATAGTGTCACTAGGAAAATATTGGAGGAAGGGGGTGCTTAGTGGAGGCCACAAGGCCCCCGTTCTGCTTCAAATTCCAGTCTGCTAAAATATGCCATTTGTTTCAGGATGTTTTAGGACATGTTTCATAATAACGTGTTTTACTCCCTTGTTTCTCCCCCTTCTATTGTGATCTTGTCGGGTACTCTCTCTCTCTCTCTCTCTCTCTCTCTCTCTCTCTCTCTCTCTCTCGCTCTCTCAGGAGACTGGCTAAAGCCACACTCTTCCTCATCCCTTTATTTGGGATGCGCTACACTCTGTTTGCCTTCAGCCAGGCTCTTCATCGAGTTGGGGCTCCTTCCAGGTAACGTGGTGGTGGTGGTGGCAAAGAGGCAGGCAGTGAAACAAGTGCTTGTGTGAGTGGATACTGTCATTTCAAAAAACATCTGCTGTGTTGCAGGGCTTTGTTGTGGCCGTGCTTTACTGCTTCATGTACAGAGAGGTAGGCAGAATGTTGTTTTTTCACGTAAACAATAAATTGTGTACTCTTCTGGTTGAAGGGGAAATTGGAAGATTGTTTTGCAGCCGTTAGAGAAAGAACACTATTTTGGTTTCAAACACAAGGTACTGGAGCAATAGCCTTGCAAGACCATCCTGATCTCGCAAGCTTCAGTTTAATTTCGCCTTATGAATCAGTCTAGAAAGCCTCAGAATCATTTTGAATGTGTCGAGTAGCAACTGAACTTTCCAATCAGCATCATGTTTATAGCTATACAGGCCTGGTTTTCCAATCAGCGTCGTGCTTATAGCTATATGGGCATGGTTTAGGTGTGCCGACCATGGTGCCAATCAACTGCAAGTATTTTTTTGAAAGTACAGCCATTCGCAAACAGTTTCAATGTACGGCTCCCCAGATGGACTTGTGACAACAATTCGTCTGCCATGTCAGGTTAGGTTTAGGTAGCAAAAACGACCAGATAAACTGCTAAGTCTTTTTTATCAAAGTGCCTGCCCTTTACAAACAGTTTCACTATGCTGCACCCCAGATGGACTTGTGACTAACAATCCATCTGGCATGCCAGGTTACTAAAGCCCCCCTCCAGTACCTGAAAACGTGACCAAACCATCCCTCACATGGAAACTTGTGAGACTCGTGGCAACGTGACTGTGGCGGCCCAGAGCATCCCCTCACCACAGCTTGCTCGCCTGCCCTCACTGAAATTACACCAACCCCACCCCCACAGTTTTCTAGCGGTTTCCAGCAGCCAGTTTGCAGTAGCACATCGGGTTGACTTTCTTGTTTTCTGGCGGCACTATTGGGAAGTATACATTTCGTTTAGTTGATTAGTGTGCATTATTTTGAGTGTGCTACTGTAGGCCTATCTTCTAGACCAGGGGTGCCCAATCCTGGTCCTGGAGGGCTACTGTCCAGGATTGGGCACTCCTGTTCTAGACAAACTTACAACTTCTGCATTTCACATTTGCGATAGTATTGGTGTTTAGTGAGCCGTACTGCATGTGGCTCCCGTTAACACTGACCTTTGGCATTAAATAATGCCAAATATGTGAGATGTGGTAACACATCTCACATACAATCAATCAGTGGCTTATTTGCTTCGAAACCAACACTGTTGGTTGTTGGGCATACAGTATGTCCTACAAATGCCAAGAGGCCATGTATAAATGTCCCGTTTACGATTGAGAAGGGTGCAGCAGTCCGCATGCAGATCATAATCGCAGAGGGGTGTTGGTGCTCGATGTGGACTGTGTAAACAAACGTCCATCCATACGATCAGCTCAGCTTTAGAATGGGTTGTTTAGACAGCCCTGGGCCCTGTTTGAACCACAACAGGGGCAAACACCGGGGGATTGTATAGCAACAGACAGCTGTGGAAACACACTGGGTATTTGTGCTTGGTCACATTTATCCACATTATTGAACTTGACCTGATGTATCTGGCATGTAGCTTCAGGATCAGAATGAGAGCATTACTGGTCAGTACAATGGCATAGCAGGGAAACACTAGATTGAATAAAATTGAATAAAATGTTTTCAAATCAAAATATTTTTGAATCAACTAGCTTTATTATTGCAGTTTCTACTGTTTATGTACATCTGTCCCTTTGTTTTAAAAACAACTGCTGAATGTCTAGGTGGAGGACATGGGTCAGACCAATGTGTTTGCACTGCTGGTTTCTGCCACAGCATAATAATAATTGTAATAGTAAACAATGTGATATTTCTTCCTAAAACGTCCAAATGGGCGAGGTGGCATCTGGCATGGCTGAAATTGTCACAAGATTTTATAAACACAATATTAAACCAAGCATTTTGCAAATTCATGTTCTTATTTGTTCAAAAATGGTCCCAAAATCAGTTTGGGATTTACAAACAAAAGCTAGATAGAAGCCGTTAAATTAATTAAATTATCACATTTAATATTATCACTACACACAATGACATCAATACACAGCCTCATACTGATTTAATTTACTGGAAAGATTTGAGAAATGCATTTTCATCTCCACAAGTAACTCACAATGGATATTTATTTTGCAGTAGAATTTACATAGAATCAGTCTGCACATTACTTTGGACATCGGAACATGTTATACGTATTGTATACCATGTTACAGAGAATGCAAGTTTTTTGGACATAATATAGATAATTTTAACATGTATATCTATCCTGAATGTTTCTCTCACCCCGCCCCCCTCCAAACACACACACACACACACACACAGTCATTTACAGTCTTTAACTCTTCCAAACACACGCACGCACACACACACACACAGACACATCTACTGTTATCATACCGTTCATTTTGCATCACTGAAAACAGATGTACACAAACGTTAACATACAAAAACACAGTCACAAATATTACGGATCTTCATCAAGTCAAACCATTTGCAAAAGATTTACATATACTGGTATGTACACACACAATCATGAAATACTGTCGACATCATTTGTACACCATTGCAATTGATAGCAGGCAATGTTCACGAGCAGCTGAGCAACACTGGTATATTCAGAAATCAGAGTGCTCGCACTGATCAGACTACACGTCACAGGCTTATTACGGGCACCACTGCCAAATGAAGGGCATCTACAAGTAGAAAATTATGCTGACTTGACACATGCGCCTGTCTACTGTTTGGCAGTTCTAATACAGTATGCACAGTAGAGAGCCTAGATAGATAGTCATGAATAGAAACACGTCTGCGTAAACATAAAATGGGGTCAATTATGATGTGATGAACTAATTTAAAAGTTAGTGCCTCACTTTGAGACACACACGCACGCACGCACACACACACACTGCTTAGTTCTCCTCAAGAGTCTAGACACTCTTACCGCCCCCTTCTGGCAGGCATATATATTTACATTGCGCAAACCGAGTAAAGGAAGGGGTTCCTCTTGTTAGTTTCACAGACAGTAACAGCTTTGAGACATGGTCGTTTCCATCTGAGCCGATATGCTCAGAGTGATGGCTGGTGATAAAATATGTAAGCATTGTGACTTTCAGTAAGGTCATAAAGCTTACTGAAGATTTAATCAACATTTATAGGATAGAAAATGTAGGCCTACTGTCACCTAAATTCATGGCACTTTTACCACATCATGGCATGGCAATAACTTTCTTATTTTACAGAAATAGGCATGCACTCAATTACAAATAATACCAAATAGTGAAAAATAAACAAACAAAGAATAATGTTTCTTTTGAGTTTCTAATGCAATATCATGTATAAACCCAAATTAATTGTATTTGTTGTCATCGTAGATTATTGTAAATAAAATGTGAGCAACAGCAAGAATAAAGACTGAGCTGCCATTTTAAAGCATTTAGTGTTTACAGTACTGTAAAATAGTTTAGTTTATAGTTGAAATTTTACCTATTTCGGATTCCTGCTAACAGCTCCAGTGGCTATTTAAAATGTAGGATATATTCATGGATTGCTAAATAAACTGTGCTGATGTATATGTTTGACACATCACCCACAACACATCTGGCAGGAATATTTTTCACATTTTGCATATAAGTTACAAATCTCCACAGATAATGAAAATAAGCACACTAGCAAAATAACTTACTAGCTAATATATATGGGAAACCATAGCATAGTATAAATGCAAATATAGTGATTCAATAAATAAAGTAAATAAATTGTTTTATATGTATCTATACATTTCCTAAGTTGCTCACAAATGTATACTGTATTACTGTATGTTGAAAATTTTTACTATTTTAATTTTAATAAATTATTACTAAATCAATGTGATATATATTGTGACTGCCTAGGCACTTTGGAATGTGATGGATTCAGTCTAATTTAATTTACAATAAAGGGCAATTTAGCAGGCTAAGAAGGGTATTTATTAGCAGACAGTGGCTGCTGTATTCACATGGGAAAGATACATGTACTGTAGCTACAAACCATGCAACTATACTGTATGAGGGCTCGAAAGAAGAACTTTCTTATGTATGTTTTCCCAATGCCAACTGCTTTAAAAGAAAGTGTCTTGCTCAGCAAACCTTTCTTGGGAACAATTCAACATTAAGTGATTTAGATGAATTATTATTAATAATTTGATGACATTTCTAGAGACAATGGAATGCATTTTGTCATGCAGTTTGTGTCAGTGCAGTCCACAAACTGTATCAGAGGAAAAAGAGATCTAAATTGGATATTATAGGTATTTTATATATATAATATGGAATGAAGTCTACAGATTTGGGCTCCAGTTCCTTTTTTCCCGAAAAGGTCATTATAATAACACATTGTGCAAAATAAAATTAAATATATAGAAATCAGAGAAAATACATAATGCACAGCACTAATTACAAGGTAAAAATCCATGAGTTGATTTTTTTTATATATATCTTTTGACATACTCCGTACTTATGGCTGATTGTAGAAAATAAATATGAAACAATAAACATATAGCGTTTGTACAAGCAAGGCCAGGGTTTGGTTGCTTTTAATCTTTGGATCACTATGAATGATCTCAGGCAACCGTTTTGGCACTTATAAGCACGCCCTTTTTACGCCACCACCAAGCCATAACACCTACATTTGAAACTTTACTAGTTTTTTAAAATTACTTTCAATACTGATATATTTTGTTAAGAAAATATGGATTAAACCTAATCTAAACTGAATAAATTACACTGGGTAACAAAACTGAAAGGCTATTTAGTTCCTCCATAGCAACCTTTTTCATAAAAGGGTATGGACTTTGAATTGTCTACTAAAATTCATGAAATTCATGAAACTGCAAGTCAAAGAGCACACCTACTTTAAATAATGCACTGTGCCAAATATAATAATTTAATTAATTTACCTAATGACCCAATAAAGCAATAAACAAGAGACTAATTAACCATCTATGTTTTATAAATGCTACCCGAATTAGCTCATTTGCTGATCGCCAAATCAGGAAATAGAGGATTGGGGGCGGGGGCCACTTTGGTGTGCTCTGATTGGACAAGATGTAGAAACATTTGAAGCTGAGTTTGACCGGTTAAATGCTCAGGTGGGGAGGCTCAGGTTAGCATTCTCTGCCTGGGGGCTGGACATACGGATCTGGGAGCTGCTCTTGCTCAGGATCGACAGTTGGGTTCCACCGTTCACCCCACTGCTGGCCAACGAAGGGTGTCTCTGCTGCTTCAGGTCCACAGCAAAGTACCGGTTCACCGTCCAGCTGCGCCATTTCCTCTTGATCTCCGACTGCACCTTCAGGGAGAAACTTCACAAGGTCATTTTTAATGTACTTTAGGCTGCGCCAGCTTTCAATGAAAAAGCTACAGTACATCACTACACATAGATTATGTTGTTTCCAATAAAACTGAGATTAGTATTGCTGCCTGCAGTACATTGAGCACAGTCTCAGTCGGAAAGCAGGAGCAGAAAACAATGATTCTCATACTGTGCGTTGTAATATTTGTATCTCTTTATACTGTTTACATATATTGACATATATCATTTTTGCTGTTATGTTATGCTCTTAAAAGAATGTCAGTTTCTTTTTACAGCATGTCCTTTCATTGTCCATTTCATTGTGAAAGAATGGCTTTAAGATTTATTTATTGTGTGAAAAATGGGCTTCTGTATTCCTTAAGAGCTCAACCAACTTGATCTGACTTACCTCTCCATTGAGGAAACAATACAGGACAGCCACTACAAAACCCTGAAAGAATGTACAAAAAAAGAAAATCAAATAAAAAAATATATAATTAGTATGCAGTACAGATATATTTACAAAATTAAATAATGCTGCTAACATAAGCAAATGCAATGCATGCTGTGCACACACATCACAAGCTGAAGCTAGTAAACCCTTCCCTTATGGGGCTTGGGTCTCAACATGTTTCAGTTCAAAGTCCCTGTACCTGGAAGGAACCCAGACCCAGCTCAAACACCAGCCTCTCTCTCTTGCTGACATCCTCGGGAGAGAAGGCGAACACAGTGTAGTGAATACCGAACAGAGGGATGAGCAGGAGGGTGGAACGGGCCAGACGCCTACACAACACACACAGGTCAAAATCCACCCAGGTCACGTGAAATGCAACTCATCGGACAGCATTAGACGCACACAGAAGGACATGAGGACGCGTGGTGTCAGGACATCATCAGAGGGACACAAAACTCAGCGGACACATATCATCTTTCCTGTAAGACGTGATGATGTCACCGAGTGACTGCTGCAAGGTTATTTAAAGGTTACTTGTTGATTGAGTGTTGTCATTGGTTATAAACAGGTGTTTCCATCCTTACAAAGCCACAAAGTCATAAGAATACATTTTTAGGAGGTTTGACTCAGCCTGTACGTTTTTATTTTTTTATTTGTTTAATGTTGTTGATCAAATCTGAGCTCCCACAGAAAAGATGGCAAATATAACCAATGTATTTCATACCGTGGAAGTCACATGGGGTTACATTTGTGTTACCTACAGTAAGGTGCATTAGGCAAAAATAAACACAAACAAACTTGTGAGGCAAAAAAAACAAACAGAAAACACTTAAAGGGACACGCCTAATTTATGTTCTGACACATAACCTTTCCCTCCAACGGAAAGTACCCCTTCAACATAATCTGTGTTGCTGATGTTGTCCCTTTAAGCTATAACAGACAAAACAAAGGACACAACTAAACCAGTTCAAGTGCAGTCCACCAACATTCAGGGCCCCTTAAAGAAGAGAAAAGCTTCACAATTAATTCAGTTAACATTGGTCAAATGTGTTTTGTCATCTTATTATGTTTTCTTTGAGGCGTACACTATTTTAGCATATTTTAGGTTTCTGGCCTAATGGACACGTATTTGGAGTCTTGAAAGGCTTAAAGGTGCCCTAAAGACTTATAGGTACAATAAACCATACAATGTAAGATGGGGAGATGTAGAGATAGCATGCTTCATAGATACACATAGTCGCCATATTCCCCTAGCGCTAGCACTTGCACTGCTGCCTCTGCACCACCAGCTGGCAGTATACACTCATTTTAAGAGATAAAAGCTTATTGTGCCTTTAAGAACCCCTGGCTGCAGCAAGCACCACCCCTTCCACTCACACAAGCACACAGTCATATGGGTTGACAACACACACAGATATCTATAATAACCACACATAACACACAAAGGTGTGCACGAAAACATCCAGACACACACACAGACACACACAGCATGCATACGCACACACAAGCGCAGACACACTTACAGTGTGATGGTGGATAACTCTGACATCCTGCACGAATGCTGAACAGCTTGTGTGGGCTCACTGAAGCATTTCTGAGCACAGCTGCTACACAGCACAAAGACAACACAACAGTACAGCAAAGACAATGTCATATTGCCTCTCTCAAACACACACACACACACACACACCAAAAGACGCTCACAAATGAATGTGCACGAACGTAGTTACGCACACAAACACACACACACACACACACACACTCACGCATACGCACACACACGCCCACACACACACACACACAGAGATGAGAATAGCAAACTCTCCAAGGACTCCAAAGACTCATCAGACTTCAGTACAAATCCTTAATGAGAATGACGCTGCTGAGTGTTTCAGACCAACAGGTTCAGAGGGAGCATTTTCAAATAAATTCAATATAATGTAATGAAAGACAACCAACATTCAGCATGACATGTCAGATGCCCTGCGATAACATTAGAATACAGCGCTGTCAATGAGAGAGATAGTCATTAGACAGCTACATTGTAAACTCTGCCTAACCTCCATAATAATTAGACTACTTAAACACAGTGGCATCTAACATGAAGCATTCTGTTAAAACTTGTATTTAAGAATGGCAATTGTGTACCAGGATGGAATATTGTTGTTATATACTGTAATAATATCTCAAAAAACCCAGAAAACACATAACTACATTGATGACATCTGTATTCTTGAGATTAACTTACAGGTAAATGCTGGACTCATTTCCTCCAATATCAGGGGACTGCAATTTCTGGACCAGGATAATGATGATCCCAATGAACAGAACAAAATTGATCTGGGAGAAGAGAAACACCATAATCTTATGTTTTGAAGATTGCACAAGGGGAAAACTCATTGCTACAGTGAAATGCATTCATCTGGAAGGTTTTTAATGAATTAAAAGATAGTCAGATGGAGGTTGAATCAACACATTGGAGGAGCGATTGATTTTTCTGTGTTGCACGATTCATGACTCATACCATTATGGAGGCCACCACTGGTCCCTTGATCACCCACCAGAGGGCAGTGTTTTCATTTGTATCCCAGCAACTGAGAGAGAATACATAATTGAATTGCTGCTAGATACTATACTTGCTGTAAAATAATGTTAAACCCATGGTTTGTTTTGATCTGTATTTTTAAATGAGCAGAATACATGTTCTACATGATTACATAGTATGCATATACTAAAATAATGAACTGAAAACCATATTGGATTGCACAGTTATCCTAACATGTATATAATCCACATGGCTTTACAGTTACACAGGCCATACTAAAATAATATATAGTTTAACTAATGTTTTAATAAAAACAATACAACAGATTAAAATAAAATACATAAATATTTGCTGGATGAGTTTAGCCTCTGTATTATATTATCTGCACAAAAAGCAGTGGTATCGCACAATACTGATATTATTATAATAATTGTGTAAGTATTAAAAATAAATTTCCCTTATATCACTGAGTTATACATTATAATGTAAAATTGGGTCTCACCTTGTGTTGTCAAAATGGAGTCTCAGAACAGCCCAGACAGTCACACAAATGGTTGGAGTGCCTGGAATGACATAAACATACACATTATTAAAAGGTACGCTGTTATGACCAAGGATAATTATTTAATGGGGCTCCAATTACACAAAGAGCAATGACACAATATGCTCCATGATTGCCAAATCAATGTTGCTAATTCTTACATACTTTTAAGACAACTATTCCATATTGGTACAACCCTAGTAAAGGTGGAACATACAATTAGCTTTTGTCTACAGTATAGCAGTTTATGAAGTGCAGATAATTCAGATGTTAAGCATATTTCAATTAAAATTATTATTAAAAAGATGGCCCATTTTCACTTTGGCTGTGATATTATTTGATTGAAATCAATGATTTTCTTTAGCCTATTAATCTTTAGTTGAATATGTCCTAAATTACTCACTTAATAAAACGAGTAGGCTAATGTAACAGGAAAAAAACACTTTCTTAAGTAACTAAGTTGAAATGATTTGAATAGTGAAATGTAAATACTGACTACAATGAAATATAAGTAAGAACCTACCCCAGCCTACAATGGTGTACCAATAGAAGTATCGTCTCTCAGGAAAGAACGTCTCCACCAGCAAGGTGAAGAGATACAAGCCTTCGATGAACAGCCAGAAGTAGTTGGACATGACACAGTAGTGGAAAAACACCATCACTGCTTTACAAGCCACCTGCAAGCAGCACAGCCCATCGTCACGCTAAGCGCAGTGAACATCCTACCTCTTAACCCTACGTTTGACGGTCTGCGGATCTCTCACTGTCAATGCTATAGCACGTGTGAGCTTTAGTGGTCCTTTAAATAGCTAAAAGCCATGGTTGTGCCAGAGAGGAAGATATACTCCCTGTAAATGACTGTGTAAACAAAGATAGCACTGAGGTCTTCAAGAGGAAGCACACCGCATGCAATATAGCCCGACGCTAGACAATACATCTGATGGATTTTCTGTATTCTTGATGCAAATATAAATATTTCCTAGAATAGGCTTGTGCCGCTAACCCTTCCAAACATCAGGGGGAGACCATAATCTTATAACATCATGTTACAGTAATAGGGGACTTCATATTGCCAGTGCGGTCAACCAATTACAACGGATGTGACCGCGAGCACCGCAGGGTCGTTACAGTGACCTGTGTTTGCCATGGTGACAGCAAAAGGCCATAGGGTTTGAAATGGAACGAAGGTACCGATTGTTATGCTAATGTTTTGCTAATAGGAGATTTTCATTGGCCTTGCTAAAGCCACCCGTGTAACTAATTATTTATCACGTGCATGTAATGGCAATGATGAAGGCTAAGAGCATGTTTTGCATTGATAATTAGGCAGTATTAGTCATCTAAAAGGATATTCCTTATATAGAGGTTTATTTAAGGCATCAAATAATCACAGAGAAAGAGAGAGAGCTCACTACACATCTGCATCTAGACTATGTCAGTGATGTTCGAAATAGGTTTGGACACACAGGGGGTCATAAAATGGGTTCAGAGGATGGGCGAAATTATTTAAAGATTGTATTATTTTAATGTTTAATTAGATTTAAAAATCTTTATAATATTTAAATGTATTATTTTTTCTTACATGCAATTCATACAATACAATACACGAAGGGGGTCATTGTTTGCATCCAAGGTGACCCCTTTATTTTTCAAGGTCACACGTCAATGAATTCGAGGACCACTGCACTCAATAGCAAGCGCTTGCCTCATACTAAACAACCATACAGTATATGCCTTCTGCCCCTGCAGATTGTTGGTCAGGTAGTGATGGGCATCAACCAGTGGCAGCTATGTACCGCCCAGGTTGCATCCACAAGCTGCTCTGTAAGAAAGACATGTAAAAAGAGGCTGTTACTCACAGTTTGCACAAAGCAGTGGTCACTATCCTCCTCAGCATACAGAACCCCATCCTTAATGAAGACGGAAATGGCTCTCAGGATGAACGAAACAAACAGGTTCATATGAATGAAGTTCCTTGTGCAGTGAAGCTTCCTGCGGAAACAAAAGGAACTTACTGAGACTTTAATATGACACGGTATTATGTGGCTCACATTCTTGTATAACCCTAGCCTTACTGGTCCCATACTGTATGTTAAAATGTATAATAATAATAATAATAATAATAATGACATAAAAGTAACACAATTATATTTGCGTTACACACACACATGAATCAGATGGTCATCACAGAGTTGCTTATGTGACATAGTTTTTTTTTTCGAATTCTGTATGAAAAGTGCTATATAAATAAACATTATTATCATTATTTTCCCACTTCTGTTTGTTGCACTGGAAATCATCATAACAGGGTTACAAGTTTTGGATTATGCACTACATAGTAGAACGTCAATGTTTTGAGGCTGCTGTCTTTTCCTCATTTACTTACTAGCAGATTAGCACCTGCTATTATCTCTCACTACCTGCTGGTTGTGTACTACGTTGGACACTTAAGAGGCATAAACAACCGTAGAGAGTTTTAAATAAAATATTACACTGCGTATTATACTCTACAATGGATTGACAATCATAATGTGACATAGTTGTTATAGCAACGTTACCTTAGCACATAGTTTTCATGAAATAGTTTATATTCTTGGCTTTATCCAGCTTTGCCGTTAGTCAAAGAAAAGTCGTCAATTCTAGTATTATCTGGGGTGGATCTTAAGGCACTAATTGGAATTATTACCCCACCAGCGATGGCGCTGCATATGCCAGTATAATAGGAACCAGACAAAAAGAGAAATCTTACCTAAACCTGCAGAGAATGACCATCGCTGTAGTGAGAGACACCAGGGATGTGCTGTAGCCCACTGTATACAGTGCCTTGACTGATGCATAGTAAATGTCCTGAATCAAACATACACAATGTCAGCTGTGTTGCTTTAGCACAGTGTATGCTTTGGGAGAGATGGTAAGAGAAACTTTATTGATGTCTATTTCTATTTTCTACCTGTCTGTTATTTGAGCTATATTTAGTTTGAAGGTTCATTCCATTCCATTTTACAACTGTCATGTTGGACAGACCTTTATACCCTTTGAGCTGAACACTTAATTTTTCATACATTGCGAGTGGCAGGATAGGTCAGAGATGTCCATACATGATGTCACGTGTGGGGCCAAATCTGACTGGCTTGTTTTTTACCATTACATTTTCAGATAAGCTTTTGATCTACGTGACATGTTAGACAGGTTCCTTCAGACAAGGACTGGAAAAACGTGATAGCCTTGCTTTACATTTTAAAAGCATGGATATATGAAAAGTATTTACAAATTAATTCAAGTCAAATCAACTATATCACAGGTGAGTCCAAAATATAAATAGACGTAACAACATTTAAAACGACCACATGAATGCATTTTATAAATGAATTAGATTGGAAACTAAAGACAGAGAAAGTGACATCTTACAGGCTTGCTGTTGTTGTCATCAAAAAGGCAGACTTCCACATAGTGAGGGAATGGTTCGGACCAACCATCCTCGGTACAGTTTCGACTGACCCTCCCCATCTCTGAATGCCCAGGAGAACGTGCATTACAGTGAGCAGGCCATTGCATTGAGACGTGTACTCAAACCAATGAAGTCACCAATGAATGAATCACTCACCGTCCTCAGGACCCATGAAGTCATGGAAGAGCTCCGGACAGTTGACCACCACCACCTGACCAACGCTGGCACCCTGCCAACATGTGAGGTTGTCCCACATCCACGGACACACTGATGGAGATAGACACCAAACACACAGTATACGGCATACAGTTTATCATAGTGTGCTGTACATGTCAGGAATGCAATGCCTAATATAGTTGTTTCAGGAAAAGCCGTGTGGCTTGAATTGCACATAATTTAATTTCAGTGGATTTAATTTAAATGAAATTAATTGAGTTCCATCTGTCCATTAAGATGACCGTGTTCATCCTCACTAGTGTAATAGCCACCGCCCATGGTCGTCTGCATCCCCAATGCACCCCAGCAACATTCTATTTCACAAATCACTGAGTGTATGTGTGTTTCTAGGGAAGACATCCATTTATTCTTTGTCAGTTATTGTGTTCGTATATGTCCAGGATGTTTTAATGGCAAGAGCCCTAGTAGTGTGTACATTACTTTATCATCATTATCATCAGATGACATCATAAAATGATAATCAATTAACCATTAATCAAATAGTATTGCCATTATTGGCTATTACAGTACAACACACTCAAGTATGTAAAATCATGATGTTAAAATCCATATACAAATTAACCAAATCTTATTTCACTTATCACTAATACTAAATTGTTCACTGTTATTTATGGCTGGGCAAGTTAACGTGTTATTATCGCGTTAAGGCATTAATTAATTAACGCAGACAATTATTTTATCTCGCATTAACACAGTCTAAAAAAAGGAAGTTATTTTGAAAGTGTGCTCACTGGCTCTGAATACCCTGAATACAGACAGAGACCAGGGGTCACAGGAGGGGCGGCATGTTGCTCTCACATGAACTGAAAAAAGAGAAAACTGGCAGGGAAAGAAATATAGAGAAAGGTACTTTGCATCTGAAGCTTAACTTAAATGCAATATACACTGTTGATGCTAGCAAATCACCCAGCCAAACTAACAGTGGAGGGAGCAGTGTTCCAAGTTATAAAAACCTTTATAACTTGGAGTATTGTCCAGTTGCCGTGACTTTCATTTTCGTCGTTCCATTTGTGATAAGCAAACAGCATATTTGGAATTTGTTTTATAAAAGCCTAATGTAAAGTCTATGTATCAGTGCCTTTGAACTGTGACTATAGCATATAAATTAGGACATATTTGTTCATTTATGACCTTCCCCCATGCAGAAAGGGCACAAATCAGTGCAAAACATTTATATTTGATTTAAATACATTAAGATATATGTGGAGATGTACATTAAATATTTTAACTGCTATTGTGTAAAGGGAATGCTGTTAAAAAGCACCTTATTTTTCTGCAAACCAAATGTTAATTGCACTTTTGTTTATATAGTAGTACTTTTACAATAAAACTGCGCTATACAGTTTTTGAATTCATTATTCAATTTTGCGTAAAACAATGTGATTAATCGCAGAAAATCATTCGATTAATCACGATTAAAAATGTTAATCGTTGCCCAGCACTATTTTATTGTTGACTAAATGTGGACAGCTTTAGAATGGAGTTTTTCTTGTCAGCTGGTATGACCAATCAAATTGCAGGGGTGGCCATCTAGACATGCCAGTGCCCCTTTAAACATACAACTGTTTTTATTTAGTCATGGTGGCAGAGATAGATGATGGCCTGGAACAGTACATACAGTATGTCTGTCTTCAAATTTTTCTCTCTCTCTCTCTCTCTCTCTCTCTCTCTCTCTCTCTCTCTCTCTCTCTCTCTCTCTCTCCTCTATCTCTCTCTTTCTTTCATTTACTTAGTTGTCATTTCCCTCATTCTGTCTATATTTTTCTATGTTTGTACAGGTTTACATCACTGCAGAGCCAACACATCACTGCAGAGCCAACACAGTGTGTGTGTGTATGTGTGGCCGTACAGAACTGCATGTGTGCATACTCATGTGGTCCACTCGTCTATATGTGTGTATGCGTGTGTGTGTGTATGTTTGAAGACCTCCCCCGCAATCTGCCTGGGTCTCTAATATGTTTTGGTTCTGTCTGGTGAGCTGTACGCGAAGCCAATTACCTTTTAAAGGGCAAACAACAGCCAAACGAGCCACATTGACTCACAGAGGTAACCGGCTTAATAAACACTGTGCCTGCATGACTGGCTACCACCGCCGATCCCATCACAGAGTGGGTCTTCAATGGGACAGAATGATCAAGTAACACAGCCACACACAATACACTAAACAGACATACAGTAACCGCACACAAATACATGCAGTTACATTTAAGTAGTCAGTGCATTTTAACCTGAAATAAGTACGATCTCTAGTCCCAAGCAATACGTTATGGTTATGCTTCACACTGGATTCACAGCGAATGTAAGGCAATGCTGCCAGTTTGTTCTCCATATCACCCTCAAGATCAATCTGATGTGCATTTTCAGTTTTCATCTACTTGTTTCCATCTCACTGCTCATTTGCCTTCAGCTTCTCACTTCCTCTCAGTTGGATATTCTGCAAACCCAGGCCTTTTTATTTCCTCTGCAACGATGAGCTGTCAGCAGAAACACAGGACGGTTCCTTTTAAAGGGACGGGGGAAGATAAGGCTCAATTAAAGGGGCAGGACAAGCAAAATCAAGTGACTGGGCTACATGGTCTAAAAATGGACAGTTGAATTAAAGCATAAACACATTACACCTCTAATTTCACCGTAGCTCCACAGGTCAAAAGCCTTTCCAAAGGATAACTTAACAATAGCAACCATCAATACACAGTTTGATGACAACAAAGGATGCACACTAATGGACCCTACACTATTGCAGACCATCAACACCACTTTGAAAAGTGACCTATACAACATAGCCTATACGTGTAGTATGACTCTGTCCTATACCTATATACAGGTCTCAATACGATTTGCCAGTATTCTTTAGATGGAGAACATATTAAAGGTTGAATTTGTTCCTATTTTCAAATGTATCCCCCCTCATTCTTTCTATATTTATTTACACAGGAGGACCCACACAAAGCTATGAGTCACAGTGCAGCCTGGGATTTGGGGAGTCTGTTTGTCTAGTTTTCACAAACTCAACAGGAGGCCTACAGCGTTTACTAATGAAATTCACGGTCCATAGCCAAGAAATAATTACTTCCAGGTTTCTCATCCCCCGTTTCCTCTTTTTTGCAAGGGGACACGTAAAAATCCTGTGAAAGCAGCCCGGCGAGACATCGCAGGCAAACATTTGGCTTGGAAAGTGTACAGTAGGGTTGCAATCTTTTTATGTGCTTGTGGGTTTCATTAACACTAAGCAAGTAAATGTAAAACATGCAAACCTGCATCTTCAAGTGGATGCATGCCTATGCTCCCCCTCCCAACACACACACGTGAAAACACATACACTTACCATATTCAGCGTCGTCGTGCAGAGAAATCTTCTCCATACACTTCTCCTGCTCTCTCTTGGTGATGCAGTGCCCTGACTCTGAGACCACCTGACACACACACACACACACACACACACACACACACACACACACACACACACACACACACACACACACACACACACATATATGGTGCATCACCAATAACACCGGTTTATCAGCAAATAAAGATTTCATCAGAATCCTTGTTTCCAGCATGAAGATCGAGCTCCCACTGAAGCAAAATGCTTTTGTGGAGTAAAGTAGTTTTCTTTTTAATCGTATTTTATAATATATGTAATTATTACTGTAATATACCTTTTTCTTTTTTTGTTTAATTATGAATACCAATTCATTATAAGTGTTTAAAATTAACTATTCTGTAAATAAATGTGACTATATCTAACAATATAAACACATTTCCGTAATAGCATGAATTAACCGGTGGTAGTACATCCATCCAAACACTCTGCATGGAGCTCTTCTGTGTAGTCAGTCAACTTCTTCATAACTCTGCCCCTAGTCCACTGGTGTGTGCCCTTACACTCCTCCGCTCCTTCTGTCATTCTGTCACTCTCCCTTTCGCTCCCTCTCTCTCTCCCTCCTCTCTCGCCGTGAGAGCAGAAGTGTAATATGTCGCAGGCCTCCAAGGCCTGCCTGAGTCATCCCACTGTATCTCTGCGCTCCCATGTGCTTCAGTCTTGCTGGGTAGATAAGATAATAGCCGACTGTGAAGGTGTCCTCCAGTTCATTTTAGCGTCACTCTGTCTGCACACCTGGGCAGAATTTTAAACACCGCTGATTGAATTTCAGAGACTTTGGGGTTGTCTCTTTATCTTAACTTATTCTTAACTTATTCTTAATTGTTTTTGGTGAGTTTTTAATAATAGAAAATACACCTACGCTTGGACACCACTTGTTGGGTATGAACGCAGAGAGAACACACTGAGTAAAAGGCTGCACTGTTTCATGTTTTAGTGTGTGCGATATCATTTAATGAAACCACCACAGGCGAAGAGAGCGCGTGTGTCCAGTAACAAGCATCCATGTTGCTAAGCAGCAGGTAGCAAGCTAGCAGCGAACAGACGCTGGAGGCGAGTCTTCTCAGAAATGAGGAATAATTGGATGCAGACGAGTAATAACTGTTTGGCATGGGAGCAAACAAGCCCAATAAATGAGAATATAACATGCTTTTGCAATAAGGAAACCTTGATGGTAGGGTTATGGATGCACTGATTGGCACATAAAGGACACAACACTGGCCAATAAGTCAGAACCAAACGTTCCCAATGCATAATGTAGGCATTGCATTCAAACACACACACAAACCCCAACATTCCTAAAGTGTGTGTTTATAATTTCTCCTACAATACGGTGATTCCAGTGGTATTCTGTAACACTCTTTGTTCTTATTGGAGAGACACAGTTGGCTAACAGCACACACAATGGACGTCAAATGGAAGTCTACGGGGACTATCCAGAGCTCAGAAATGTGCCATTGACATTGACAATACCTTGTATGGGTGAATGAAACATGTCTCTTCCTAATCTCCTCCCCCTTCTGCTCTAATCGTCATGGCATTTTCTCTCCTTTATTCATCCTTGCTTCTCATCCTTTGATATCTAGTTTATGAGCTCTCCTTTCCCCCATATATGTCTCCCCTCTCTCCAACCTTTCTTACTTTTCATTTCCAAATAAGACTACTACTGCACAACTGTACGCTGCCTGTATCTGAGGTCTAGTTGCCACATTGTCACAGTTCAGGTCATAAAACTCGTAAACAATGTATTGAACTCCGTGCACTATACTGCTTCTACCACTACTCCAACAATGTACTGCTGCTAGTATTACAACAACTACTAGGCTACAACTTTTCTCTTACAATAGCCATATATGTTCTATCATAACACAGAGGTGCAAAAACTCCACTGTGATGGGAAATAGCATTACACGAAGCTGGCTCCCATGTTATCACACACTGAAAAAAGTATTGCTGTTCATCTGTGCTGCGTTTATGCGGTTTGTTTTGTTAAGGTTTTTAAGCAATTACACTTTAAATATTCTGGTGGTTATCACTATTATTCATTATTTTTTCCTACTTCTAATACTGGTATGTATATTATTATTATTAGTAGTACTTTTACTGGGAGCTGGGCGATATATCGATATTTCACGTATATTGGTATATTTTCAAAAGAGATATAAAATTTGACAATATTGTTTTTATCGATATAATTAAATTCACACCTTTTTTAAGAGTACAGTAGCCATTGAGAGAGCAGATACTGAGTCACAAGCTCAATTTCCGTTTCTGACAAACAGATATCCTGTGATAAATATACGACGTCACTTAACTCTCCAATATACACATTTACAAATGTTTCTTTAAAAAAAAAAAACACATTTACTATCAACGGCAAGACAATTGAACCTATTGGCTACAGTATGTAAAAAAAAAAGGTATGCTTCCGTTGGACTAAAATATGTCTTACAAAACAGCTAGTATTACAAGGTACCCTGTAATCAAAAACAAATGTTGACTAAATAAAGCAAACTGCCATTATAGCTGCAATATTTACAACCTCTCTGCTATGGATTTAACCATGTACAACTGCAATTAAGTCTCTAAAAAAAAAAAAATTGCACATTTCCGTTGGGTTTCCAGTTTTTTCTCCTCCTAAACATTTAACCAACTTTATAGAAAATACCGATATAGATTGTGAATTGTTATTCAACCTAAATATATCGTGATATGATTTTTGGTCCATATCGCCCTACTATTACTACTACTATTATTATAATTATTATAATTATTATTATTAGTAGTAATAGTATTATATCCAGATCATTTTCTCGGCACAATGCTTCACATCCCTGTGTACATTAGTGTGTGCATGTGTGTGTGTGTGTGTGTTCCAGGTGGGTAATAAAGGCAGGGGATACTGCCAACCTGCCGCATTGATGCGGAGCCACACAACTGCCTCCAGCCACTCAAGTGCCTTGCCCTCACGCATCCTCCATACGTCTGGCATTCTGCACGGCGCCTCCGTCAAAGAACTAATACAAGAGACCCAGGAGCAGATGGATAGGCGGCCTTGTGACCGGGCTGGCCAGAGAGTTATCACTCTTCACAGGCAGCCAGTAGGCTTGAGTCAGAGTGGCTCTGGGAGCTGGAACGTATGCCCACGCCTGCAGCAAGCAGCCCCATATGAATGTGAGCTAACAGGCCAGAGATGGACATTGGAGGGGAATCAGCAATGGAGCAATAGACTTGAATGCAGTCAATGTGCAGAGACAGCAATGTACGCACACACACACACACACACACACTACTGTACTGCATATTACACGCATCTCATACAGTTTATGGGTACAGTATATGAAAGTATGCACCTGCACACTCCCAGCAAATTCATAAATGCAACACACACACACACATAACCTATTCTAGATACTCACCATGGGGAGCAAAAAGAGAGCAGTCAGCAGGTAGGCTGTCATTGTTTCCTTTTAATTGGATCGCTCAGAGGCAGGATGTTTCAGGAGTGTGTGTGTGTGTGTGTTCACAGGGATGCAGCGAAGACACGCCCCTCAGCTACACCACTCCTTTGCATTAAGGCTCCTGAAATGTAACACAAAACACGGTTAGCGCTTACAGCCTACTGTAGTACATGCTGCACTATATAGTAGTTGAGTCATAAGTTCAAAGTTAAGGGGCATCTTAGTGGGCATGTGGCCCACTCACAGCCAAAAGGTAATGGTTCGGTCCCTAACATGCCAGGCCTATACCTGTGAGCATCCTTGAGATGTCTAGGCCCTACCTGTTCTCAATAATACATGTGTAAATCACATGGGATTAAAACGTCTTCTGGCATTTCAATGAGATGCATGGCACGTCAAAATAAATATTATTTGCGTTAAATGGAGAGAGACAGAAACACAAATAAAGGAAGACAAAGCAGCTTCCATTTCTACACTGACATCTGTAGAAGAATTTAATAAATGTCAAAGCTATTTTCTTGCTCTGCAGGGTAAACACCATGGTAACACCCTAAATGCTCCCAGGCATCTTTGAATGCAAGTAAATAAATTTTTATCTTGTCAAGCAAGTAAAATGAAACCGTCTAACGGTTTACGTTGCTGTAAACATAAGAGTTGCAGCAACGTAAATTGTCGCAGGCAGGACTGAGATTTGTATAAAATCTGTGAGATGAAGGGGAGGGGGGGGGGGGGTGCAGGAGTAGCAGATCTCCACTACTCCAGATCTCGTACATTCACACAACTCGCAAAACTAAAATAAAACAGACGATTCACTACAACTACAAACAGAACACACACACCATGCGCACGTGCACGCACACAGGCACACAGGCGCACACGTACAGTACATTCCACACTGTGGCGAATCCAATTACTTCTAAAGCAGCTCTCGGATGCTTTGTCAAGTAATAGCAGCCTGTGCTCAGAGTAAAAACCCACAGATATAAACAAGGATAATGCCTGTCAAGTATATAGGGCTGACCGGCTCGGCTGCACAGGCCGACTGCCAGTCTGACAAAAGGCAGAAGGGCAGGAGAACCACATGCACACACACTCAGAGTGACTGCAAGATATGAAAACACATAATAAGCCAGGCGGCAATGTGTTTGTCCACATCTACGTGAAGCAACGGACATGATGTCACAATGGTCACGTTGCCCCAGGCCCCATGCAAAACCTTGTTAAAACCGGCCTCTTATGACTAATGCGCTTACGTTTGCTACCGAGTACTACTGGAATAGGAAACCATCAGGACACACGTCACCTATGTGGAAGAAAAGTATGTGTTGCAGAGGATTAAATGTATGGAGGTTGTTAGATTGGTTAGGTTGTTAGATTGTTTCAAACACACACGCCAATCCGTCTTCTGCACCAGTGCAGAAGACGGATTGCCCCAGGCCTATGCATTTAGCTTGAAAACATGAACAAATGTGAGGCTATGCTATACGCTGATGAAACCCTGTGGTATATTCTTTTACATAGCAATGGGATGTGTCTCTAAATGAGAAGTAATCTGAATGTGTTCATTTATACACCGAGCAGGAATCATGACACAACTGGATCATAACGAGATAAAAAGGACTGCCTAAGGTTTGGCGAGCAGCATTCGAGGAAGGCTGAGAAAAATCACACAACCAGAAACCATCCTCCATTTCGATGGTCCACAGCATGAAATCTAAACAGTGATATCACTCAAATGGATAGAGAAGGACGGCCAGAAGATGGCATGACAATTACAGTACAGTAGTCTGTGAATAAGATTGCTTGTCTGGAGTCACATCCTTCCCTTGTTATAGTGCTTAACTACTGCACATCACAACATGATGCTACGTGATCATGCTTTCCATTAAGTCAAATAGAAGCAAAGCATACCATATAACCCACTAGCTATAGCATTTTGAGATGTCATGCAGTCTTATAATGAAGCCTGTCTGACGGCTCTGCAGATAATGTACTGTTCTACAATAAATAGCTTTTATCTTTAGGTAAATCCAAAAAGATCATATTAAACATATAGTTAAAGGTGGCGTGTACTGTATTTGTATATTTAATTTATTGTAAACATCTTTGTACACACTAACTACATTACCTGGCATAATGTAATAATACTGACAAACACTGTTCTCCGAGAGACATACCATGAATATATTCATTTTATTCCACCGCATCCTTCTAATAACCTTATATTTTGTTAATCAATGTGTGCTTGACCTTTCCCTGGCAAGGAGAAAACATGTCTAAAAAACAACCAACGCATCATTATACTGCATGCAATCTCACTATAAGCATTGACAAGTGAAAAACATTGTAGCATCAATAATACAGTGCCTATACAGTATAGTGTGCAGTGAACGCCTACTAAATTAAATACCAGCAGTTACAGCCTTGAACGTCAAGGAACCACTCAGATGTGCGGAGCAGCGCGGTACAGTCATGGACATAATAAACATCTTCTTACCATCGCGTAATATTTAGTGGAGCAAAGAAGCACAGGGCACCATTAGTCTTCCGTCGGGCTCAGTGTAGAATTGCAGTTAATTGTTTCGTCTAAAACCCTCGGCGCGTCTTTCGTTCGGAGTGCGGAGACGTGCACGTTTCTCAGCTCTGGTCTGGAAATGACAGGTAGTGTTGTTGATGCTTGCTGCTGCTGCGGCAGCGCGCACCCTCACCGCGTTGACTGCCGCTGCACCACGACGCTGTGTGCGTGCGTGTGTGTGTGTGTGTGTGTGTGTGTGTTTTGTTTGGTAGCATAAACCAGTTCGCCAGACAGCGTACAACACATTGAGATACGGTGGAATGTAAGTAGGATTCGTCGGGAAATTATGCTAATTTCTCACCGAGTTTATCGGTCAAAATCCCAAACAGATTCGTGTCCAAAACAGACACATCACTTGTCATGTTTTGTTGTGTTTTGTTAAAAACACAACTTGATGTAAGTAATGTAGGCATAAGAACTATGATCACTCTCGCTTGCCCATTTCTGACACCCACGGGACATGTTGAAGCAATTCTGTAGCTTCTACCTCAAACCTAAATTCAGTTTATGACAATGATGTGTGATTCTGCCAGAGATGTTCCTGTGGTAGCCTTTCTTTTTTAACTTATCAAATGTACTTTACTATTAATATTTAGTTAGGCCAAATCTTTATTTTATTAGACAGTATCAGAATAGGTCAGCAGTGTCACTGTGCATTTTACAACACAGTAAGGCCAAAGCAAAACAATTGGTTCAATATAACATTATAATTCAAGTATAATTCAAGTATGATAATATGAAAACAACCCCATAAATTAAGTTGGGTTATTCTAGTGTAGCCAGTGACGGCTCCTACTCAGTAAATTAGGGAGGGCAATTGTTTTGGTGACCCATTCAATAACAGGTAAATGAAAGGTGTCTAAGTAAATCATCCTAAAGAAAGCTTGTAGATCAAAATAACCTATTGCGTCCCTCAGAAGCTCTGCCCACCACACACTGAAAACACACAGCAAAGGCTAGGATACTGTTGTGTTGTGCTATCTGCACCACTTTGTTAGTGTTCCTGTATACAGAGGCAGGGCTGTGTATAGGCTACAAACATCAGATTTGATCCAACACAAAGAACAGGCGCCAGCAGACCAATGAGATATAGCCTATTGTGAATAGCTTACTATAGCTTTAAGTCAACTAGCTATTGTCACATTGCATTGTAGCATACATTTTCTTGTCACCTCACTAGTGCCATAGCACTAGCCTACCCCTACATCAAATAAATGTCTTACAAATAAGTGTTACAAAACACACTTTAGATTGATAATGAAACAAAATGAATTCATAATAGTTTGCTGATTCAGTTGTCATGTTATTTTAGGTGCAGCAAAATGCTCTCGCCCAATCTCTCTTACAGTACGGTAGTAGGCTACCTTGTCTCTACGGCCACCTTGGTTCAAATGAATGCAAACATTGACGTTTGGCTTCTGTTAAGATATTGTTAAAAATGGTTATGGAAAAGCACAATTGCATACACATTACACACTACTAAACGATCCTACCAATTAATATGAATATTATTATACATTTTATATTATTTACTTACGACGAACCATTCTAGGTAATGTTGCGTAGACAACGCACGTCACTGACAGATACCTACGAACGTTTTGTATTACTAAAAACGTTAGTGCAAGCACTCCCGGAAGCCATAGAGAATGCATTGAAGAGCCTGCATTTTTGGAAAAAGTATGTTAACGTGAACGTCTATGAGAGTGGTCAAGATGATTTTCAGCCATATTGAAATCGCCCAAAGAGGGGCTGAAGGCTATACGTACTCCACGGAACATTGGACGCTGATTGGATTAAGATATTTAGAGGCAGGACAGTCAGCTACTGTGGCGTACACTGGTAAAGTTTGAAATGCCCTCCTCTCTCTTTCTCCCTTTGGCGGTGTGTCGTCCAATCGCCCTAAGGAACAAACCGTCCATGAGTGTAGCCTACCTACCTGTACACTTGCATGTTGGTGCCTTCGGCATTGACAAATCTACATGACTACATGACTTCTGTCACAACGTTGAGAAAATGAATAACAGGTCTACTGAAATTGCAAACAAATACGAGCATATAGCAGAATACAAATATAACAAAGTGCAGTCACCATCGGTGTATGAATGTGTGTGTGAATGGGTGAATGGGAGGCAATCCTGTAAAGTGCTTTGAGTGGCGGAAGGTTAGAAAAGCATTATATAAATGCAGCCCATTTACCATTTACCAGTTGCATTCCTTAGACAGACAGTGCTGCCAAGGTGCCAAATTATCAAATGCTGCTTTCAAATATTTAATGTAGTCCTAATGTGCATTTACTGACCAGGGAGCAGAGCTGAGATAACACATTCCCCATTTTTGCAATTCAAGTACATTTGTCACAATTAATTACAATGCAGTAATATAGGTAATTTAACAGACACATATCCAAAACGACTTAGAATGAGATTATTTATACAGCTTTAATCACAATACAGTCTCAAGGGTGGTGATTAGAGGTTAAATACTTTGGAATTATGCATCTGCCCTGACTAAAACATGAGGTTGAAATTATATAATGATGCAAGATCATACGGTATAATGTACACAGAACATATTATTTAGCCTGGAAGGTATCAGTAGCTTTTAGTCAAGCACAATGCAGAAATTATTGATCACATAGCCAGGACGTTTTGATGGCTTGGCCTTAAATCAATGGAGAACAAGTCATGTTAGACTCTTATACGTGATATTCTCATAGAGGAAACAGGAAATCAGCACAAACGGCCGCTGTAGCACTGGACCTGTATTGACCAATCATCGAACAAAATATTTGTTTATGAAATTTGTGAACACATTTTGGATAAACGTGGTACATTTGTCCTCTATCTCTGCTGGACCATTCCACCAAGATTGCAGTCTCACAAACATGTACCAGTCAAGAGGAATTTTGCATAAATGATTTCAGCATTTGTGGCTATTTTTATCATATGCTCCTAATAGCAGGAAAAACAGTAAATTATGAGTTTGCATCCTGTTTTCAATGCTGATGTATACTGTACTGTACATTATTCAAGTTTAAATATGTTATGTTCTATTTGTTGTCCACACATAGCCTGTCCAACTATTGCTCTCTCAAATGTTTTTCCCGGTGCTTGGTCACACCTTGCATTGCAGCAATCACCATCGGTGTATGAATGTGTGAGTGAATGGGTGAATGTAAGGCAAAATACTGTAAAGCGCTTTGGATAAAAGCGCTATATGCTCTCCATTTACCATTACCGTTCTCTGTGCGTGTTGAAAAAATATACCAATACTTCTACACAGCCCTGACTCCATAAATAGGAACATAAACAAAGTGGCGAACACCGCTCACATCAACAAAGTTGTAGTACTAAGCTTTGCTTTGTGTTGTTTTAATTTGAGCTTGAATTTAGTTTTAATTTAGTTTTGGAAAATGGCTGACCCTGCCATTAAGTGCTCACTTACACAGATTTGAACAAATGTGTGAAAAACATTTGGGAGAAATAAAGTTTTTTTTGTGCATAGAAGCCATAGGATTCTAGTTTCCAGATGGCACAGGGCCGGCGTTAGCTAATGCAAGGTGTTTTTTCTGAGCGAGTTCAGTAATATCCCGGCTCGCCCAACCTCGCCATAACGCTAATGGCAAAGTGGTCGTGGCAGTGCAGTACCGGGTGTGTCAGTCAGAATCAGGTAGCTAGTGCTAGTTTTGTAGCCTTATGATACCTACAGTACCATCCTGATCTCACAAGCTACAGTTTAACTTCACCGCTATATCAGTCTGGAACCCATCAATTCAAAGGTGGCATAATGCAGAGCAAATAGATTTCAATCAAAATTTAAACTTAAACATATT
This sequence comes from Amblyopsis hoosieri, assembly GCA_027564755.1. Lineage (NCBI taxonomy): Eukaryota > Metazoa > Chordata > Actinopteri > Percopsiformes > Amblyopsidae > Amblyopsis > Amblyopsis hoosieri. The sequence goes on from JAODUE010000009.1 coordinate 3,221,389, forward strand.
CTCAACTTTTCAGCTTGTCAATGTCACACTTGGCCCAGGCAGCCGATCTCTGTGTTATTGAGGCCTTATCAACACGCTTTTGAAGCGGACGCTATACATTAAAGCCTCTCTGTGTGATCGGGCCGGGGCCTAAGGGATTCTGAAGAAAAGTTGTTTAGATTTGATCAATATCAAAACAAAAACACCTCTCCCTTTGTCAGAAACCCCTCCCCCAATATTGGTCACTCATTGCCAAGGCTTGGCTAGTGTATTGCTGTCTGCAAAACTTTATTTGTGTTCCCATTTCCAGAGAAAAGGCTGTGCTGCATTGAAGCACCATATTATTTCTTCAGTATGCACACAGAATAGACAGGTAGCAAACCGTAAACTGAATCTGACAAAAAGGTGTATTAGCTTACAAACGCTGACTACACATTTTTATGGAATGAGGAGCTAACATGATTTGCCGTAATTGAAGATAGACTCATCCTGATTATTTATTCATTTGAATCCTAGTGTTTTACTCGATTACCGCCACATATCCTGAAACTACGGTATAACCAGTTGCAGCCTTGCATACAATACACAACACACCCTCTTTACTACACGACAGCCCCCCTTCCTCTTTCCCAAGACACAAAATTAAAAGCAAAATTAAATGTATCAATTGCCCACCACACCTGCCCTCAATCCTTTTGAGTGCCATGAGTACCAATCTCTTCCCTATAGACCACGCTAATACCATTCTGCACATCCCATACATAATGTTTCTTATATATTGTTCTATGGTCAGTTCACACACATTCAACATTCAATAAAATATACCTCTCCTTTCAGCACTGCCTCAGAAGCTCCTACCCCAAACATTGGATGTGTATTGCCAAAGCAGGAACAGTGTGGTGCGGTTTGCACCACTTTGTTTGTTTCCCCATTTACAGAGCCAGGGCTGTGGAGAAACACCAGATTATTTTTTTCAGCGCACACACACAGATTGGACAGCTAGCAAACTGCTAGTAGCGAACTGGCCTAATTATTTAATTTCATTGTAACTGCTTACCTCACCATTAAGGGGCTACAGAGCCTGTATGAAATAGTGTTTGTGTTTTCTCTCAACACAGCCTTTCCACTCCTTCACTCCTAAGCTTCTCCACACGATGCATATCTCCTGCTGTCTCTTACACCTCTTCTGCCCTTTCCAAGGCATGGGCCTCTCTTTTAGGTCCTGTACAACCCTATCTGTCTCTCATCTCCCCTTAAAACAAGACTGTTGTCTTGCCATTATGTGTTTCAGACAAGATTAAGGTTGCAATAAGCATCATGGGTTTGAGTGCTGAGCCCATGTGCCCACCCTGAAAGCTCTGTTGGAAACTAGAGAAGACCTCACAGACTCTCACATTCCCATTTATCCCACTGGGAGCTTTAGTGGAAGGGGATTAATCAGATGATTGAGGAATGAAATAACCTGTACCTACAGCTAGCATAAAACACCAAAAATGAATTCACCACACAACACGCACGCACGCACACAACACACACACACACACACACACACACACACACATACATATAAACACGCACACACACAAACACACAAACAGTCTGACATTTTGGTGAGTATGTAGAACAATTTACATACATTTCAACATACAAAACGATTACGTATTTTCAATGCCAGCAATAGCTTTCAGTTCCAGCAACGCATGGGCATCCATCTTGTTCTTCTTTTGGGTTATTTAGTGCTTCTGTGATGTCGTCCCCGGGGTTCCGCTAATGGTGGCGGCATGGTGGTGCATGGTTGGTGGGCTGGATTATGGGTCGGTGTGTGCCCTGGCCTGCAGTGCCTGGGGGTTTAGCTGGGGGGAGCTGGTCCATTTAGTCACCTGCACAGTGTCTG
>JAODUE010000009.1:3223361-3251716 GCA_027564755.1 Amblyopsis hoosieri
CACAAAAATTTTGAAATGTGCGAGTCCAGTGACTTAAACCAGAGAGCAGAGGGTTTGGTGGGTAGCATTGAAAATAGGTAATTTATTCTAGGTAATACCATCATTTTTATGGTGGAAACTCTTCCCATGAGTGATATGGGCAATGTTGTCCATCGCACAAGGTCGTCCTCTATTGATTTAAGTAGAGGCGTGTAGTTCAGCCAGCTTCTGCCACCCGGGTCTGATCCATTGAGGCCCCTGACCTTCGCTGCCACCGATATGGCAGCGCACCTGACCCCCACGGTTCCTCCCACAAGTGGTGGGCCCATAGGATGAAGAGGAGGATGCCACGTAGCTTGTTCAGGCTGTGCCTGTGTAAAAAACCCAGCCACCAGGTGTTCGCCAGCAAGTTCACCCTCTGAGCCTGGCTCAGACGGGGGCCTCGGGCATCCTCCGGGCAGGGTAACTTCTCCTCTTTTATGTTGTTCCATGAAGTGTCTTGAAAACTAATATGAACTTATTGTTCATACTGTGTACTTACATGTTTGACTGTACAGTATAAAAAAAAGGCACAACTCAAATCACCACAAACACTGAATCACTGGTTAAATGGGAAATCTTTCTTAGTCCAAGGGCATTCTTAGTTAGTTTAAATACACAACCAAATACACACACTCTATAGTGTATGAAATACAAAGTATTTGTCATAAGATAAGACAATATTGGCCACAGCGTAAATGGAATGAGTCCAAGGAGTCCTGTGCTTGCATTACATTCCGTGTTACACTGGAGGTCCTTCTTGTCTGCATTACAGGTATAGACTCCTCCTCTGGATGCACTATGTTGTCTGCCATCTTGAATTCGACTGATGCAAAAGAGGAAAGGCTACCATTTTTCTTTGACGATGTTTTGGAGGTGTTAATAGTGGGTGATACCTTGACACTCCTGTCTTTGTCACTGTGTAAGTATTTATTTCTGCTCTTGATTCTGACATCATCAAGAAAGGGATCAGAGTCACTTCCATGTGATATATTGTAATAGGCACACTTAGGACTTTGAGGCTTAGCCATCTCCTCAAGCTCGGATGAGGATATAGTGGAAAGAGGGTTTTGTTGGGTTAAATAATATGGGGCGGACTCAACAGTAGTATTGTCCTGAGCTGTGTCTATCGAATACGTTTCAACATTACTATACATTCTAGTGAGGATTGGAGGAGAGTTTCTGATTAGGTGGTTCTCTTTGAGCAACCATCGGCCTTGATCAATTAAAACCCCATCATTTAAGTCCACCTCTGAGGGGAGAGAAGTACATAGTGCTGTTCCAGATTCAATGTCTGCCTTTGAAGATCTTGCAGCACAGAAATAAGACAGATGCTCCTTTGATACTTTAGTCCCTGAATCGTATGAGTAGAAGCTCTCCCCACTTTTTAAACTGGGACTTTGTAAAAGTTCTGATTTACATTGACAGGACATTTGTGAGTTACTGCATTTAACACAAAATGTTCTTGCATGCCTGAACTCTTGAGTTAGGCTCTTTGAGAGTTCTTCTTCACACTCTGTGGCAATGTCTAAAGATTCCTGAGTATTGTATCCACCACTTTCTGAGGTATCTGGCCTGTATTCAGATAGGTCTGAGGTGCTTGGACTTGGAAGTTGCTTCAGACCATACAAACTCTCCTCCTTGTTTTGGGAAATTTGTTTTGTTTGTATGACCCGACCCTTTCCTGTCTCTATCCTAATGTTACCCTGGTCATCATAGTTGAAGATAAGGTAAGATGATTTAATGGCAGAGTTAATGAAGTCTAGTAACTCCTCTGATATTTCTACTGGATGGACTGGGATGTTTCTAATTTTTCTTTTCTCAAACTCCTCATTAACTGTGACTGTTCCTTGACTCTTCTCATCCCCACACTGACTTTTTGTTAAACCTTGCCTTAATAAGACTGTTTCATTTTCTTTCCCCGTCAATGCCCCATGGTTAGCCTGATCTTCCTTAAAGCTACTGTGTGGCTGTAGAAATAATGCCTCCTCCAGATGATTTTTATCAACATTCTTTCTAACAAATCTATCTGCATTATCAGTTCCTGGTTCACTGGAACTGTTCTCTAATTCATCTTCTATCTTTTGACACCTTTTGTATAAACCATCAGCTGTTTTGTCCTCCTCACTACCATCTTCAGAGGGCTCTTCCTTTGTTACCCCCTGCTGAGCTTCTACATTCCCCTCATTCTCTTCTGTATCTATCACGTCCTCATTGGTTTCTCCCTCTTCTTCATGATAGACCTCATCCACCCTATGCACTACATTTTCTTCCTCGTCTGCTATTGCTTCTACCTGGTTCAATTGTTGGTCTTTCTCATCGTCCGTTTCTCCTTCCTGTCCCTCTTCTGTGTCATGTGCCCCTGTCTCATTCTCGTCCTGCTCATTCTCATCATCTTCATTAAATTGTTCCTCAACCATGTCATCCTTCTCCTCAAGCTCAACCAACCCTTCCTCTTGTTCTGATGTGCCCTCAGACTCTTTCATTTCTTTATTCTCAACTAAAAACGGCTGTGATTTATCTTTCTCATCCTTCTCCTCACTGATCTTCTCAAAAAACTCCTCCTTCCCTTCAAATTCCTCATCTACATCATCATCTAAGCCTTCCTCCCAATTATCCCCCACTTCTTCCGTGCCATCATGCTCTGATTCGTTCTCATATTCATCCTCAACTGATAGCAATGCTTCCTGTTCGACTGCATCCCAATCCTCAAAATCTTCTGTTGTATGCTCTACCTTTTCCTGCACCCCATCTTCCACTGCCACAGCCTTGCCTTCCTGCCACTCCACATATTTAGTATCTTCACAGACCTCTGCCACCTCTTCACCATATACCCTTTCATCTATCTGCTTGTCCCTGTCCACTACGACAGATTTGCCTGAGTTAAATTTGAACCTGTTATTTGTGTCTTCTTTGTCTTCTGTCTCTGATTCTCCTGGTTGTGAATCTTCCACAATTATTTCCTTATCATCATCATTATCTGGCAGTGAGTCAGACAATATGTTTATTTGTTTGTGATGGAGGTATTGTGATTTACTTCTCAGTATAGCTATATCTCGATCTGGTAAGCTTCCATTTTCATTTTCCCCTTTTAAAAATGCTTCAGCAATGTCTTCCTCTACACAGTCAGGCTGGGGTGACTGTTTAGTCTTACATTCACATTCATGTTTGTACAATTGTTCAAGTTCTTCCTCTCCTTCTGAGAGAGATATTTCCTTTTGTGCAAATGTATGCTCTACCTCAGGATAGCTTTTATTTTGTTGGAGGGTTGATGAAATGTGTTCCCTTAGATCTCGTGGCATATTGAGTTCCTCCATAAATTCATAAATAACTGAATACTGATCATCAAATTGGTCACCCTTTCAGATACAACAGCTAGTGCAAACTCTTGCTCTGAGAACTTTGGAGACATGGGTTCACTTTCATGCCATTCTCTTAGTACCTGGAAATCCCGCCAGTGTTCTCTAAGCTGAGAGGATGTTCTACTATGCAGATCTGTCAGACATGCACTCTGCTCTTCCTCATCTTCTATAGTGGATGTGTTCTGCATGGACTCCTCTACTAGCAATGCCTCTGTTGTATATTTCTGTCTGTCTCCAGCCACTGAAGAGATTAAGCTTTCTTTCAAAGTCATCACTGGCAGGAATGAAAGGAAAGCTTTTGAGGATGAACCAAACACTGAGGCCACTTGGGATGATATATCTGGAAGGCTATTAGCCTTGTCAAGTTTGGATGAAATACTGGGCTCATTACAGACATTGCTGATGCATTGGATTGAGGAACAAAGCTGTCGCAGAACAGGATTAATTTTATTTTTGGGATTTAAGAGATTTGATGTCGAAGGTGATGAATGAACTTTGACCATGTCATCTGTAGATTTGTGGACACGCAACCTTTTCTCTTCTAATGGGTCTCCTCTAACACTTGGCATTGACACACTTAAACATATGGATTTCTGTATATTTGCCATATCTGTGGAGGGCTCTTCTTGGGAAACAGGGATGATTAGACAAGACACTGATTTTGTGATAGTATCTCCATGTGAGGCATAATAATCTTCTGTATTATTCTGACATTTATTTTTTGCATCAGAATCAGAATCACTACCTATCTTAATAAATTCCACCATTGTTTGAAGTTCTTGTTCTTCTTTTGCGGTGTCCTCTATGTATGGTATTGAATCAAGGCTGATTTTCTGTAGCCAGTTTTCTACATATTGATGAACATCAGAGGGTGTAAGATTGAGAGTGGGCATTGAAACACTGTCACTTATCTCTTTGTTGGTGATGATATCATATTTTCAGTTGAAGATGTTTGACTAGTAATCCCTTTTTTGCCAGGTGAAGATGACATGGGTTGTGAAATATCTATAATATTATTTTTCATAAGGTGTCTTGCGGTTTCTTGAAGTGCATTTTTATTTTGGCAATTTTCTCTAGGAGCTCTCTGATTTATATTAGTTTGATTCTTATGTGAAATCCTCTTCACCTTATCAATGCTTACTGGTAAAGATGTTTTATTGGATGTTGTTTCATTCATATTCACTTCTTTCTTAGAACGAAGTGTTTCTGTTACCTTGTCTTTTTGACAATTTTCACCATTCTCTGACGAGTGACTAGTCTTTTTAAAATTGGTATTGGTGGATTTGCCAAGCTTATCAGAAGGTACATGTTTGGAAGATGCTGCGCTCCTTGATATGCTTCCCTTTTGTTTTTTACTACTGGTTGAAGGTAAAATCTTCTTCACTGAAGTTTTAACCTTTTTCTTCTTCTTAACTGGAAGAGTGTTACCTCTGTTCACTGACTCTCTCTCTATAGGTGGGGCTTGATCTTGAGCTTGAACTATTGTTTGGGCCCCATTGTCAGTTAAAGAGGTTAAGTTGTTGCTAAGTCCTGATGTGGGAGGTAATGGTTCTGATGAGAGTGACAAGATGTCTTCTTCACATTTACACTGTGTGCTAAATGAATGCAGCCCTCTGTCAGAAGACACTGGTTTACTCTGCAATAATCTAGTGGAACCAAGGATAGATAAACCCTCTGTGCCATACTCATGATTTGTTAAATTATTGTCAAAGCAGCCCTGTCTCTCATAAATGTGCATCACAGTCTTTGTAATCTTCATTCCATTATTATTTATCTGGAGGACATCTGCTACCTCTGATGAACTGACAGAGGAGTGGGGTCCTTTATTAGTGCCTGCAGGTGCTGTTCTCCGTGGCTTTGGGATTGGTCTATTCCCGCTGCTGGTGGTGCGTCTGACCACAGAAACCTTCGCTCCTCTCACCATTAGCTTCCCTCTCCATGTAGGAATAGTGACCCAGGGTATTCCCTGTCACACATGACTGTGTCATCGTCTTAATGCTCTCAGCGGATGCATAGTTCCTGACATGTGGAGGACCAGGTGTAGGGATGCGCCTGAAACTTAAGCTGGGTATTTCTGAGACCTTATGATGGTAGATGTCATATGCCCCCTCATCACTGAAGCCCACACTCTTCTCAGTTATGGTATTGTGGTTGTCTTCTTTGGATTCATCTTCACTGATACCAGAGAAATCTTTGGCCACGTCGTTATTCATGTCAGGAGAGCCTGAGCTAGACTTGGAGACACAAATAGCTCCCTGGGTAAGGCTAGAGCGACTAAGTGTAGTAGTCCAATGCAGCAACTCTTCCTCCTTTATGGATAGACGCACTTTCATCTCTACCGTCATGCTCTTGGTTTATCCGGAAGGACTTCTCAGTGTCTTCAGCTTGGGGTAATATGCAAGTTTGGTGTTCATTCTCTCTCCTGGCATTTTCACAAGCCTCTATATCTGTGGGGGTATGACTCACTTTTACTTCTGTTTCAAAGGACCCCTTGTCATGATGCAAATGGTGGCTATCTGTGTTCTTATTTACATACTTATTTATCTGATTGACAATGTATCTCTCTGATGATTCAGAAAACTTTATTGAGCCTCTTCCACTGGATAAAGGTTTATCTTTATCTTGAATTGTTCATTTCAGGGACATTCCAGTATTGAAAGTAAGAAAAAACCATATGATATGAAGAAAAAAGAAAAGGTGCTATTAGAGGACATTTGTTAAAGTATAACAATTCTGAAGTTTTCATTTTGTTGTCAAGAAATACTACTCTAGTAATTGATTTTGCTCAAATATACCTGAATCTTTGAGTTAATGAATTTAATATATATAAAGTGTTGGCCCACTTTATAAATGTTACACTGACAAAGATGATATCTAAGGAACAGCATGCCTTATTAATTCATGTTTGTAATTCAAGTTTGGCAAATATGCTATGTGACTACAAATGTAATTGTTTAATCATTATTAATGCTTTAGAGGTCTCTTCTTTAAGGCAGCTTCAATTTTGGCATCATATAACACAGATGATGGTAGCATCTGTCAATAATGTAGAACAAGGCCATTTTCAGAACACTGATGCAAGATAGATACTTACAAGCTCGAGGTTGTAACCTAGTTGGCTCCACAGCATCTGAGTAGAATGGCTGTGCCATCTGGCCACTTCTATGAAAATTGTAGTTTTCTAATCTGAAGGGTTCATTGCCTGCTGCTACAATGACTCCAGAACATAAAATAAGTCCTGCTAGACCATCAACCTGAAAGGGTGGAAGATATACAGCATACATTATATTATCTTAACAAATATCTGTGTTATAACTCACAGATTTTAATGGAAAGACCACAGTAACAATATATATCAATAATATACACAAATATAAAAAGACATAAAACAACACAGTTTAGAGAGAAATGTAAGAACATTTCATGGTGCTTCTATAAGACAATAAACATAAAGTTTGGGATATGAACTCTTAGAGCATGTATTTGCTCTTTGAAGGACAGGAGTTGAAAAGCTTATGTTGCTATAAACCGGTAGGCGGTAAAGATTTTCACATCATCTTTTATCACTTCTTGGAAGACTTGTTATAATGGAATCAGTTTTTTAATTTTTCAAAACAAGAAAGTGGAGGGTTAAAATAGATTGCAGACTATCAGGCTTTGCTTTAACCATATTTGGTCTATTAATATATAATAAAGAGGGGAAAATATGTTAATTTAACATTAATCAATTAAGTGTACTGCAAACTATTAAATAAAACAAATGAACTATTAAAGAGTTATTTAAGTGCTAAATCATGTTAATTTATTTTAATGTAAATTTAATTTATTTAAAAATCTATTTACACTACTAAAGGCTGTGGAAAACTGTAAACATTTCTATCAGTACAGAACAATACATACCCTCCTGCCATCTGCAGTGTAGAGTTTCAACACTCTAAACTGCATGATCTGTGAAAGATAATCCAGCAAAGCATCAAATGTAGGAGCTGTTCTTTTCTGCAATACAAGTGTACGCTTAATGGTGACATCTCTATTCTTGATGACGACAAGCCTCCTTGGTGTCCGCACCGCAACCCTGTCAAAAATCTTGGCAGGCCTTAAAATTGCTCTGTTCTTTTGGCCAAATAAGAGTCCATTACGCCCTCGTCACCCTGCACTGACTGGTCTAGTGGTATTCCATGGTATCTGCCGTTGATAGACTGCATCCAGATTCAGAGGTTTAATGCATTTCTGATCAGAACACACATATGATCCACCGTCATGTAAATCCTCCAGTCCCTTGATGGGATGGGTTCTGCGAGGTGTGGTGATTTTCCATACTCCAAAAGGCAGAGGCACTATCTTGGACAGAGCATCTAGTAGGGCATCAAATGTCTTAAAGGTGCGTGCATTGATGACCATGCGATGCCCACTGAATTTGTAGTCTCCACTTCTGTAGAAACATATTCGTTTGGAGGCTGAGGGATCAGAAGGGGTCTGCAAGGGTATGGAACTCAATGTGTGCATGCTTCCAAAGGACACCCCTTGGGCAGAAGGCTCTTGAGGCGGTGTGCTACGCATACTTTTATGGCTTAGCTAGAGAGAAAACAGACAAAAGAGTTCTCATTGATCTACACAATTAACAATCAATATGAGTGGTATTGAACTACTGTAAGTGACTTACAGTAGTAGTAAGTAGTAAGAGCTTTGAATTTATATGGGTGCATTCAGTAATGCATTAATCAAGTGCTGACCAGCTAAATATATATATCAGATGGGAAATATTATATAATCTAAACAGTAATGTTTAAACATAATCACTAAACAGGGTGATAGCTCCATTTAGCATTTGCTTTAATTTCTAAATTGAACATTGTATACAACAGCAGGCCTAATCGCAAAACACACTTTTGAGTGAAAAAATAAATATCTTATCTTACATTGTCGTTGAATTTGAATGTCCAGAACAGCAGAAAAGACGGGCCGCTGTACAGTATCTAGTGCTGGTAAAAGATCCTCAGTAGTGTTGGGTGAGCTATTTTGGGACATGTACTGTAGCATCATGGTCAATTTGCTTAATCTTTTCTCACAGTAATCAGCATATATGGATAAGGTAGCTTTGTGTGGAGAGGAAACCACAAGAAATAGACAGAACATATCTCTGTCCATAACATCAAAAATAAATAATTGGTAGGCCTTTAAATAATACATCATTGGAAATTGAGAACTAAATCAAACATATCTTTCATCAATCATACAGTGTTATCCTATCAAACAATTCTCAAATAAAATAACATAAACTAAAAAACAAAGGCAATTCCATCCCAAAAGTGTTGATAAGGTCATCATTAATGATGATAACTTCAGAGAAAACAATTAAGCACATTTTAGTGAGACTAAATGCAGCTAGTATGTAAAGGGTTAAAGCATAGATTATATTATGATTCCTACAGCTCTGAATTTGTCATTTTTTCTTCACTTCACAGATGACTACTGTTTCTATTGCTAGCAGCCACATACAGTAATCAGATTTAAGGAGTCTTTGTCTAATAGGGATTAGGTTAAATGCTACTGGAGGTAGGCCTGCATTAGGAAATGGCCTTAAGACAGCACTTTTGCTTCACAGCAGGATAATGTAAATCCCTCATCAGATTTTTCAACTAAAAAGCCAATTGAATATGATTCATTTTCTTAAGTTATTTGCAAACGCAAGAAACATAATTAAAATTTTAATAACATTATTTACTTACCCACCTTAGACTAAAGCACATTGTTTTTGATGTCCCCACGGTCAGAGAGCCTACAAAGGCTTTAAATCTAGCCATGTGAGTTTAGAAAACAGAGGTGACATAGGGCCTAATTCGGCCTATACTCCACTGTGATATAGTCCATGAGCTGTTGCATGTTAACAAAGATGGTATAATGCTTCCCGTAGGCTACATTTCAGGGGGAACTATTGATAGAATTGTTAAAAGTCACAGTATTAGGGTGAATTCACAATATATCTACCCAACAGGACTCATTATTGTCACCCATGAATAGTAGATTCAAAATGCAGGGCCCAGACTGACAAACTCATATCAAAAGTTGCACTTGGGCGCCATCTAACGACACTTTACTCTGGTAACCTACAGAGGTGAAAGGCGGCGGTAGTATCAGGTCAGGACAGGCATCATTCTGTGTAGAGTATAATATGTTCTTATAAAGAGACATTGTTATATTGGCTGAACTTGTGCCACTTAATTAATCCGTCGTTAAGTATTATTTAATTTGCAATATTTAATACTTACTCGATTCATCTTCCTTTATACTCGTCTATCAATTGGTTATGGCTGCTACAGAACAGTGGGTCCTGTGCTGTCCGACTCCGCCAAGCTGACTACTGTCGCTCTGGTCTGGTGGCGTACTATTTATCGTTATTATTTCCTTTTCCATCAACCCACGTTCTAAACTTCAACACAACTGCCAACATGGGCAAGAAAGAGGAAGATGAGATTATTAGAATTGCAAAGAAAATGGATAAAATGGCGCAGAAGAAAAGCGGGGTGAGATTTTTTGCATGAATGAATACCTGCATACCGAAACCTCCTGGTTGTTGTTGACGTGTTAGCCTAGCTAGCAGCGAGTGTTAGCCTTGATAAAAATGATCACATAAATTATTATAAAGTGCAGTTTACGACAAATCAGTGGTGTCAAAATAAATACTTTAAAACCACTAACGTAAATAACTATTTATGATCGTATGTACCGGTACCTGAATCCTGCTCAAGACTTATCAGTTGTAGTGTACCGTGTTTAGCTAGTGGGTTAGCTATCATGGGGGTTCACGGGGTTACTGAACTGGTACATTGCTGCATCCTAGCAGACAGTACTATAAGATCATATTTTACAGTACGTTGAGTTTGTTAAAGCAAAACATGTTATCGTTAACTTCATAGGCATGGGGTGTGCTAGGCTAGGATCTATTATAAAAGTGTCTCTTTATAACAAAGCTAGCTACGGTAACTAGCTTTGCTGGTAGCCTTAATTCATAACATTTGCGTTCACGGTCATATTTTCCTCTATGAATGATTACCATCAGTCGATTCTTCATTTAATATACATTAGAAACGTACATGCGCACTTAACATTAACAATATGCCAAAAAGACAGTTTATGATAATTATCTTATGCCAGTTACTCTTTTTTGCAGTCGGGGGCGTTGGACTTATTGAAGGAGTTACGAAGTGTCCCAATGACTCTGGAACTTCTACAGGTATTGGTGCTCACCGTGTTTCTTTTTGATTTGATCATTGTATTTTATCATGTGTTACTGAAGCACAGTTTTAATGTAGTCTACCAGAATTGGGATGTCTGTTAATGCCATCCGGAAGCAGAGCACAGATGAGGAGGTGACATCCCTAGCCAAGTCCCTGATCAAGTCATGGAAGAAGCTTTTGGGTAATCATTGAGAAAATCACGTTTTCTGTAGAATGTGATGTGGACTTGGCCTATGTGTATGTATTTAATTGCATTATTTTAGTATTGCTTATGGTTGGTAATCACACACATTACATTAAGAAAGTAGGCTAAGTTAGTCAATGTATATCTTATGTTCAAATTTGGACATTTTCTTTGTGTAAAATGTACAAAGTGTTAATTCTTGTGTGGGTAGTAAGCATGTCTACACTGTATTCTAGATGAGCCTGGAGGTGGAGACAAATCTTCAGAGGACAAGAGGAAAGAGCAAACAATACCTGTTGCCTCTCCCTCGCAGGGAAGCCCAGAGGCAAAAGAAGAAAGGTAAAAGGGGAACAAAAAAACACCCTTTCAACATTACTGATCAAGTTCAACAGGAGTCTTATTTGGAAATGTAAATAAATGAATATTACTATCGCTATATGTATATATATATATTTATATATCTTAAACATATGAACATTGTTCAGGTGTTGTGCTTCAACAGCTGATTAACTATGCATAATAATGCTCCCTTTGCAGCTCCAGCAGTAACTCCAGCAGCAAGAGCGAGCCTGCCGATGTCGCATCTAACTCACTCATTTCCACCTTTCCCCGTGCTCCCGGCACCTCTGACTCCGTTAGGATCAAGTGCAGAGAGTTGCTGTCCAGCGCACTACAGACCGGGGGTAATCCTGTTGTTACGATGCAGATGACAAGATCTCTCACCAGAAGACATTTGTTTAGATTTGCATTGCACTCATTTACATCAGGTCGCTGTTTGTCTCTAGATAATTATTTTGTCTCTTCCTACTCCAGATGACTATATTGCTATTGGCGCTGATTGCGATGAGCTTGGAGCACAGATCGAAGAATATATCCTTGTAAAAAAGAATTTTATATATTTTTTAATATGCTTTTCCAATGTAGTTCATACGTATAAACTACATTTCTTGTTACTGTGTTTTAAATGCTCATGGAGTGTTTTACATGAAAACAGAGTTTCACAATGACCACTTATGTAGTAAGTAAGTAAGTAACGTTTCTTTATAGAGCACCTTTCACAGACAAAGGTCACAAAGTGCTGTACAGTAAAAGCAATGCAAACAATTAAAATCCTACACCGTACAAAATTAAAGTACATTATAATATAAAACAAAAACCTAACACTATGTTGCTAATTAAAAGTTTGCCTTGCTATGTAGGTGTATGATGCTGTATCTATTCCTTGACTTGGCAACACGCATCTTTCAGGAATTTAAGAACACAGACCCAAAATACAAAAACCGAGTACGAAGTCGAATCTCTAATCTTAAGGATGTAAAGAACCCTAATCTGAGGAGGACGGTACTGTGTGGGAGTGTGTCCCCAGAGCGCATGGCCAAGATGACCGCAGAGGTAGGTTGGTCATCTGTTGTCTGAGTATTAATACAAAAACAACACTTTTTGCATCACTTGCATTATACTGTATATACATAATAACATAATGAAATGCATCTGTTCTCGATTTATTGAAATTTCAGTGATGACTTGTTGGATTTGCGGCGCTATTCGCATTTGGTTGGATTTGTGGTGCTATAAGCATTTGGTGACTATCGGCTTTATTATGTTGCTGTAGGAAATGGCCAGTGATGAGCTGAAAGAGATGAGGAAGAATTTGACCAAAGAGGCTGTCAGGGACCACCAGATGGCCACCACTGGAGGCACGCAGACAGACCTGTTCACCTGTGGCAAGTGCAAGGGGAAGAGATGTACTTACACACAGGTATGGGCAAACTGTCGTCCTTAGTGATAAGGTGATGTGTTTTTGTGATAACTGATCAGCTACTACCAAATACTACTTGATCGTTCATAGGTTCAAACTCGCAGCGCTGATGAGCCAATGACGACGTTTGTCTTCTGCAATGATTGTGGAAATAGATGGAAGGTATGTTGTTTAATATTTACTTTCTGGAAAAATGTAAGCAAATAATGTTATGGCTTAACAAAATGCATCTAGTGTTGCTTAATTGTGGGGAAATGACATAACATTGACAGTGTAATAATAGCAGCATTGTGTTTAACTTGAAACACCTGAGAGTGAGGATTCAAATATTAGTTTTTATTTCTATTCTTATTTTTTTTAATTATTACAATGTGTTGTTGTTATTATTATTGTGATACTGCTAAAATACTTGTTTGACATTCATCTATTACGTAATAATCTATATAAATTACTAATTGTTTTCATTACATTTTCTGTCTTATTTTTCAGTTCTGCTGAATTCACAAGTTTCACTGTATTCTTAGAATACAGTGAAGTAGCAAAAATCACGGACCAGGATTCTGTCTTTCTGAAACAGATTGGAACTTTGTATTTTGTGGTACCTGGTGCACAAATTGACAACGAAGACAACAACGCTTTTATGGGTTGAATAGATTGTTCATAGACACAATACATTGTCAAACCCCCCCAACTATTTTTATTCTGTTTTTAGCGCTATTCACTGTCACATGTATGATGATCAATCTTGTCTCATTGTTGCTTTTATCAATATTTTTTTTATATACAGTAGTTGTAACATTTTTGACATCTGGCCTACATTTACTTATATTGCTTTTCCACACACAGTTTTATTTAATTTACCAATAAAATGTAATCTGTCTGATTTAAAGGAATTTGTCATTTTATGGGGTCTTTTATATTTTTTGTTGTATTTTTTGACATTCTGACTGTAATATTTAAAGCAAAATTAATGTAACAATAACCTTTCTTTATGGATGTCATTGATTTATCTAACCTTGTGGTAAGCATATGGAAAAAACACGGTTATCAGTTTTTATCTCCAGTTGTATAAATAGATGGATCACAAAATATATACTGATTTGAGGAAATTTCAAATATTACTTTTATGTATTTGTAAAATGTTGTGCATGCACAGCATCAGAATACTGAGTGCAACAACGCCAGTGTTATTGGAATAGTCCTCAGAAATGTGAGTGTCCCTTTATATGCTTCTGCACAAGTTAATGTCAGTCAATGGCTAGCATTCAGTCACAATCAGGCTGCTTTGCTATGCCATAGCCTCCTAGATCAAAGTAGACCACAGGAAGGTTTGTGAATTTATGTTGGCTAAATGAAACCTTGCTATTCTTAAGCCAAAATGCATTCTCAGTGGAAAAAATGAAGTTTACAATACATTAGGAGGTTTCAATAATATTCAGACATGTAATGTTTCTTTTAGGCATTCAAGTATATACAATAAAACAAGGAACATGTATAGTCAAAGTTAAACATCTAATAGTCAAGTGATGGGTGTTCGATGTGAGTCATGTTTGAGGCATGGGGTTGGCCTAACTTGAAGCAGCCTAAGCCTGTGTTCCTTTAAATTAATAGTAGCCTACACATTGTAAGTTGCTTGCGTGCTGTAGTGTCTAGGTAATGTGTTTTTTTGATAAAAAAAAGTTCAGTCATTAAAATTATTGTGCTTTAATTTATCTGAAAGAGTCAAAATGCCCACAAGTCATAGATATCTTGGAGAGTAACTAAAAAGAAACTAAACTATATACTGTAAACATTATTCATGTTTTAAAAAAGTACTCTCCAGTAAACGTAACTCAAAATAACACATTTCATATAATAAACAGAAGAAACAACATTTATAGGCAGTATCACTCCAAACCATTGGCTTAGATTGTGTTTGAGGTTGATCTATGTGGTTTAACCATCAGCTCAAATTGCACATATCAAGTAAAAGTTAACTCTTAAGAATAGAAGTTTCACTGTGAAGCACACAGGTTGGCAGATATATTCATATCAACCTGGCCTATCCCTTGTGTTATGTTTTCAACTAACAAAGGCATGTGTTGTCAACTCTCTCCAACATACAGTTTGATAGCACTCTACCAAAATGCACTGATGTAGTCCTAACTAAGGAATCAAGACAAAACATGCAATAATTTGGCCAATGACAGGGACAGTTAATAATAACTTAATTAAGGGTGCTTCGGCAACCATATTACGGCAAGAGTTTGAAAATAACTGTTGCCAGTAAGAAAGATGTCACAAAATTGAATGTCAAGGCACTTCCCCAATTGAGGATCTTGTCTTTGAGTGACATGTTTGTGAGGCAACAAAATACTGTAATTATTATACTAGCAGAATACATTTAAGTATTTAACACTTGGCAACTCCAATTTTGTAAGCAAACACACTTCCAATGAATCTACAGTAGTTAACAAAGCTTTGGTGCCACTGCTTAGCAGACCTGACTCATGTGCCTATTGTAAATGGCAGTTTTGTAATGTAGTCTATTAAAATGTTATTTCAATATCCAGATCTCTTCATGTTGATCCTTTCTACACGTAATCATAAAATTGGCATTAATCCTGTCACATGTTAAGGGCTTACACCTGACTATTATGCATATGGACCTTTTTAGTTTTTGATTAGTTTCTTTTTTTATATAACTGCATGTACTATGCTGCTCCATAACACTTGAACATACCTTTATGGTATTCGTGTATTGTAAATAAACACTGATACATTGTTTTTTTTAAAGCATCTACAGGTACTATGTTTGCAATATATGATTATCAGCTAAATATTATATAATGTACAGTGTAATATGTAGTAAAATATAAGTGTTTCTGTTTAGACTGGATTCCTAGAAGCCTTGCTTTTACCATTGATGAGTCAGGGCATCCACAAAATATGGTGACAATTTATGGCCCAACACTACATGTACTGTAATTGATCAGGTATGCTAAAATAAATCCACTATCTTTTAGCTACTATTTAGTTGTTTACCTGTTATTTAATCTACTTTCAACATAAGTCCTTGCTACTTTGCAAAAAAGGTCACAGGTCCTCTGTAGGGGTTTTAAAAACACAAACATATGATGAATTAGCACTATTTAGCTTTCAATAAAACTTTCGTAATAATACATTATTGTACTAGGCTAAGTCAACTATTTCCCCTATGTAGGTTAAGATCTCCATCATTGAGCTTTGTGTTAGGCTAACAAATTGCACATTGTTATAAGCTATTGCTGATGAGTTTTCACTTTTATCAATAACTACATTTACCTGGAATTACTCACAACATGAACTGGAGTTGCCAAGTCATGTTAACATGGGTAATAAAGTGTGAGGTTAGCTGACAGGACACAGAATGAAACCAACCAGACTGTACCCCACAAAGCTGCCTGCAAGTTAGAGCTACCCTAAGTAGCCTTTGACTTGAGCTTTGATTTTCATACGCAGTAAATATAACCAGGCATTTCCCCATAAAATACCCACAATTCCCTTTTTACTATTTACAAACTCATAAATATATAGTGGGAATACTTTTCTCCCTCAAACAATCATACAAAAGAAAAAAGAAACTACCATAATAAAAACGTTAAATACAAATAAAATAGATCATTTATATCCAAAAACAACAGGAAATAAATGTATTGTATTCCTTTGGAGAGTTTTGCTATGTTGATCTGTAGCAGTGCTTATGGTGTCAAGCCCTCGGGAGATTTTCAGACCTGAGTGTCTTTTTTCAGGAGCAGATCACAATAGCGCAGAGATCCCTGGGAGGGCCAGGTCCAAGACCCGGTTCATGTAATCCTACACTAAACATACAAAGAACAAAAATAAAAGGATATTGTGTGGGGTGGAGGGTTAAGGAAGGAGAGCTAAAAGGTCACAGGTCATCATAACCCTATGGTTCGGGGGACTGCTCTGACAGGGTGTTGAGCAGGTTTTTATAGGCTGGGGAGTTCATATAGCGAGGGTACGAGTCTCTTTGCATTAGTGTGTAGATCTGCAGCTGGGCGTCATCAAATGTGTGGGAGGAGGGCTCCAGCATGTTCCTGTTGATCACCTCACGTACACGGGAGTCCAGGCTCACCTGGAAAGCAGGGAAGGGAAAAGGGGGGTGGTTGGAAGCATGTAATCAACCCCACACTTTCAAAGTACCTCCTTATGCATTCTTCAGAGGTTACACACAAATAAGCTACACGAGAGGGCTTCACCCTCAATATCAACATATTTAAAATAGCATATGGCATAGATGGGAAGTAATAAAATACATTGCTCTTTTTGTTACTTTTACTCACTACATTTGAACACATCTGTAGTTTCTACTCCTTCCATTTTCATAATAGGTTCATTACTTTAGTTTTAATGCATGCGAGGAGAATTATCAATTCATTTTATTTTGCATCATTACTTTTATAGTACAAGGGGCAATTTGGCTTCTCGGTGACATACAAAAAAAATAATACACAATATATCTGCAAGCGGAAATAAACGGGGTCCAAGCAGGGGAAATGTGGGAAATTATCAAGTTGTATAGTAGATTTATGCGTACAATTCTTTAGGCAGAATGGGCTTTACAATCTCACATGAATATTTTCAATGTGGCACATTTGCAGAGACTCTGACACATTCTATAGTTGCTTTGATGGACATAACGTCAAAGACCCAAAGCATCATCTACGCCATGCAGTTGCAGGCTTATTTTTTCTTCTAAAAGAATGACTGAACTGCACTGAATTGTACAAAACCACCAGTAGATGGCAACATAAGACCAGGAAATCGGGAACTGTTATGAAATGCCAAGGCATTTTGTAATGCATTGAATAAATACAATTCTTAATTTGCTATATGTTTTTTGCATAACGTCATGTATGCTCAAAATGGAAGATTAGAGATGTAGGATTTGTGTATGACTATAGGGGACCATGGAATCGTCTAGTGGTCTGGGTATTGGGCTCCCAGCCTGAAGGTTGCTGATTCAAACCCCGGTGTTGACCTACCTTTAAGCATCCTTGAGCAAGATTCATAACCCCCTAACCCCCCCCCAACTGTGCTGTCTGTGCTTGGTCACACCCTGCATGGCAGCAATCACCATTAATGGGTGAGTGTGAGGCTAAATAATGTAAAGCGCTTTGGATAAAAGAGCTACATAAATGCAGTCAATTTACCATGGGTGAATGCTGGTTGTAATCATCTGATATCCTGATAATATAATAAATATTTACAGACCTGTAAAATATTCCTGACGTTTGGAAATATAGTCAATCTATTATGCACCACTCACTACTGGATTCGAAACTATCACCTTCAGATTTGCAACACGATGCCTTAACCACTCTGCCATTGAAGCTGCTAGCACAGTTTCACAGCATCACATTAAAATATCATTCTTATAGGTAATTGATTAACTGTTTTGATTAAAATCTAACAATTGTTATGTCATACACCTGAATTCTAAATAAGATGATTGGACATTCAGAGTATAATGTAGCCCATTTAAAATGAATGTCCTCATGACCAAACTTTCACTGAGTAAATAAACAATATGCTTTGACAAATCAAAATCAAAACAACTTTTCATCAGCATGGTCTCTAGATGCTTTATGCTCAATTTCATCTGAATCTGAGTAGCAGTCTAAGAATAGTTGATCAAGGTAGGTATTTCATACACTCTGAAAATGCAGGAAATGTGACTTCAAAAAAAGTCAAAAATTATAATGAAACTTGATAAAAGTGCATTGTAGAAAATATAAGAAAAGGGATTTTTGAATTTTGTATGTTGTAGCGCCACCTATTGGCTATTTGTCCCAATGTTTTGTACCGCCCTTCTTTGTGACATCATAGCTCTATGTAATATTTGACGTTCACAGTGGAACTTACATGCTTTTGAACTTCGATTAGCCGTTTATCGGCAATATCGGCGAGCCAGCTAATTGGCACTTTAGGAAATATATGTAAATGGACAAAAGTATAAGTGAACAAAATGTTGAGATCTTGACAAGTGGCAATTGTAGCGCTCCCTATGGGCAAAATGTTACGAAAATTGGGTATTGTCTAAATATTTTCGAAGAAAATGTGCGTGTACATTTTCGTTATCCTCGGACCATGGGATCAGAAGATACTGTATAGGCCAATGAGAAATTATGGGCAAATCTGTCAAAGTTGATTTAGTCATAACTTTGATTAGATCAAAATTCTGTGAATAACTTTTTGTTACCATGGTCTCTATATGATGTCTACCAATTTTTGTGAGATTTGGATGAGCGGAAGACTAGTTCATTTTGAATTAGCATTCAGTTTTTTGGAAATAGTGTGGAAAGGAGACATTTTTACAGCGGAGGACCAGTGAAGAGAAGACTTGAGAGAATGATAAGAAGTAGGGTTGGGCCGATAGTCGATGCCGTCGGCCATCGTCCATCGCCGATGGCTGACATGCATCACGATGTTTTGCAGGCATTGTGGTAAAAACTTTTTTTTTTTAAAGCGGTGAAAAAGTGTCAAAGCAGTGTGTAGACAAAGTTGTAAATATCTAGTGAAGCACTGCATAATACGCCTTTTCCGAGGCTGACAGACGAAGTGGAACCATTTTCCCGACTACATTTTGCAAACGCGGATGCCGTTATAACAGATCAATGTGAGTAGACCAGACCAGGCCTACGCATAGGGGTTACGGAGGAAAAGTAAGGAAACACGGTGAGTAGGGGAGAATGGACATAAAATATAAGTAGGCCTACTGCCTGACCTGCTTAAAGTAATTTATCAACTACTTCTTCAATTTTATAGTCAATCATTTCTAATTACAGCTACTTTTTTTTTAGTTAGACGTTAATTAATTAGGCTAAGAAAAAATGTATAACGTGTACAAACCCCCCCCCCCCCCACGATGGAATTGTCTATCACGATGTATTACTGTAGTCATCGTCCGATGCCAATTTAGTAGACATCGATCAACCCTAATATGAAGAAGGAAGCTTGAAAATGGGCCTAGCCAAGTTTGGTGCCTGTAGTGTGTAGTTTGTGCTGCCCATGCAGTTTTATGGCAGAAATGGAAACAATAATAATCCTTACAATTCCAATAGGGCTCCAGCAGCTTCACTGCTTGGACCCCTAATAATAATAATAATAATAATAATAATAATAATAATCAGTATATTTATACTTTTACCAGAGCATCATGATCTATACTTCTATCTGAGTAAATAAGTTGTGTATGTTTGCCACCACTATCAGAAATAAATCCAAATACGTCAGACCTCTTTAGGCGAGAGGCTGGAGATGTAGTCTTCGTATATGGTCCGGGCCCTCTCCTCGATCAGACTTTTATTGTTCTCTTTGCTGAACTCCTCGCAGGCTAGCCAGAATAGCATGTTCTCCTCGCTGAATTCAGTGCGGAGGAACAGCCGGAAAGACGCCCTCCCAGCTGGGCAGCCCATCAGCTTGTCAAACGACTGCCCCCATGAGCACACCTCCTCCAGTGTGGGAGCAGGACTGCAGAGTGCACACAGACTCAGCATCAGCTTGTTACTCGTCGTTAAAAATGTGTTGCAACGTTGTCGTCGTGGTTTGAAACTCTTCCCATATGGAGTGTGTTGTTATTTTGAACTGAATGACGGGTTAGCTACAATTTAGAACTTTGATTTCCATTCATCAGCAATGCTGATAGACTGTGGTTTCCCATCCAAGAAGTAAACCCTCCCCTGTTTAAACAAATCAGCACTGATTGACGTTCAATGAACACAACAAAACGTCAAATGCATAATGCAAACGCACCCAGGATCAGGCTGTTCTATAACCCTTCCCACTAAAGCCACATGCACTTCCATGCAGTTGTGTGTGAAACAACTGCCGGTCTGGGCAGGACATCTGTGGCTGTGAAGGAGCGGGGGGGCTATGTATAGCACATTCAGGGAGTGCACTGTTAATGGACTACACCATTTTTCTGTGAGATCTGGTGCAACTCACTTGTCCTCACAGTCTGCAGTCCCTTCCTTGACATCATAAGAAGCTTTTCGATTCGCCTCTTCCCTGTCTTCATTCCTAATGATGAGACTGACATGTAAGCACAAAATACACATAACCAAACCTAGAGATCCTAACATGCATGAGACTGACATGTAAGCACAACATGCACATAACCACACCTAGAGATCCTAACATGCAATCACATAATCACCTTGCGCTTCTGTTACGGTGAATTCAACGCCTTGCTATTGACGTTTGCACGTAACGTCTAGACCAATTGGCAGCTACAAAGCTAATTAACGTCTGTGCAAATACCCTAACGAGTGATGCCTTGGCGTGTTAAAACTAGCAGCAAGCGTGCAGCAAGTCACACATGAACTGATGGGAAGCGAAGACACTATCTGGGACTGAGCTAGCGCTGTCATGTAGCAACGCGGGCTATGCTACGTGGAGGGCCGTGACGTGCACACGTTTGGCATGGCCTACCAGGAGCAGCTACAGCAGCAACACCAGCAGAAGCAACATGCATTGGAGACCCGTGGATTGGCCTGGCCCGGACGGCCCTCCTCAGCCGGGGCCGTGCCGCCCGACGCAGACTCCTGCTGCATCGACATCTGCCTTTTACGCATCTCCATCCGCTCTGATCCCATGGGCTGTGGGCCAAGGAGAGAGACACTATGAAAGGACACACTGTCCCTCTATAAGGGCCGGTGTTTGCACAGAACCAAGCTGTGCAAATTGAGTGGGACTTATCAGAAGGAGATAACTGTAAAGGGTTACTAATATGCAAAATGTATAGACAATATACAGCAAGAGTGACAAGCAGTTTTACATCCTCAAGATTAGATGGTTCCATTATGTTCACCAACAGAGAGAGAAGGACAATGAGAGGTGGTGAGAGAAAGTGATTACCTCTAGTTATTAGTGTAGTTTACTTTGTCAGTCTCCTATTGGCATCAATGCTGGCCCGAGCATGAGCTGGCATGCCCAGAGGTCATATTGTAATGGAATGCTGCATGCTCTGTCAAGGGTTGGAAGTGTGGAAGTCATTTGCTATAATGGAAAATGCCCTGCCGCTAAATACTGTATGTGAGCATCATGCAAACATTTAGAATTGTAAAGAATGACAGAAGAGTCTTTCGTCTTAGACTCTGTGTTTAAGATTGTATGGATATATTATGATGAGAGTCATAATCTGAATGTGGAAAAAAGAGGCATCAACTCTTCACAAGTGAATGTGCGACAAGTCTTCAGTACTAAGGAGGCTGTTGTGAACCTTTTATGGGTGCAATAACATTATTGTTTTTAATAAAAATTGAAAGCTTCTGTTGGCAAAATTGTATTATTGACATTTCATTTTTTGTGTATGTTCAGTAATAATATTATAAGAGATATATTGTACGTAATGCACTAATATGTTAGCTGTGACTATACAGAAGATACAGTATAGGCCCACACATTCTCCTTTTCCAAAATCAGCATTTCTACCGAGGTTGGTTGTTAGGCCTATAATTAGCCCATCGATATCTATACAATTACCCCTACAGACAGGCTCTGCACACATAATTTCTAGTCTGATATTCGAAATTTGTCATAGTGAATACCAGCCATACCCTCACCAGTCGTGTCATGTCATTTAGATAACAAATAGTTCGCTTTCGACCCTCAGTATCAGTGGGCTGCTACCTGAAAGCGATCCCTGGAAAATGTCAGAAGATTTGGTAGGAGGGGACCCGAAGGCGCAGCTTGCAAACCAACCTCAGCATCGATCTATCACAGCCTTTAAGTATACGATACTGTTCGTCTGTTCCAAAAATCGATTGGTATGCGGGTTCAGTAACACTCCGAGGTGGATTCGGGGAGCCGGATTTGTGCGTCAGGCCATGGCATATTTTACGCGTTAATATCTGGTACTTCAAAGCGTAGGCTACACAATTGCATTACGTTACGGCTTGACAGCTTTAAACGGCGAAATAGTGTTGGGGTGGCAGTGTCCACTGAGAGGATGATTTGTATTAATACTTGGGCTACAATAAAACCAACGTGTATGAGTAAATCTGCAACGAGAAACCATTACTATAGCAGCTTGTATCACATCAACGTAAAGTGCCACCATGAAGAACCACACAGCTTCATCACCCTGGACAACCACCGAAAAGACAGCCTAGATCTGTTAAAAGCTCACTGTACAGTAGGCTAACAGTGACTTTAGAATTACAAAAGCCAGGAACAGCCTCATGTTCTCCCCGCTCACGAATTGTCCGTAAAAACACACCAGTTTCCTGCTAATACTTACAATTTCACCATGTATGCCCAGGGAGAAGAGGTAATTCTTTGCCTTGATTACATCCGTTGGCACATAAGGCTTTTTTTCCCAACCGGCTGCTTCATGTCACTACGCATGCGTCTTTTCTCCAAGTGGTAGTAGCTCCTGAAAAAAAAAAACAATGTATATAATATATTTATTGTCCAGTTTTTATGGTTAGTATAGCTCATCTTACTCTCCCTAATAACCTACAAATAATGTCTACTGTATGTTGTCCAAGACCACTGGCAGTACTGTTAATATAAATAAGAAGTTAAAAATACAATGTAAAAGGTGTAGGCTATGTACAATTAACAATCGGCTGCCCTACAGAATTGAACCGGATTGAAAAGTGTTTAAACCGTCTCTAAACATTTGAAGACTGAATAAAAGAAGGACGCTATCTATGGTCCTGAAACAGTGAGCCGCTGATAGCGAGTAGATGTGATACAGGATAAGTACTACTACTAATTGCAGTTAACAGAAATACGTATTCAGAGCGTGCAATTGCTCTCATATGAATGTGATCTGTTAACTATCTCTGCTGTCCGTGTTTATGCAATATAAACCATGGGCCTATGTGTTTGTTGTTTTAAAGCCAAAATGCAAAATAATAGAAATAACCTTAAATAATACACAATTTAATAGTATATACTTATTTGTGCAATTATGCCTTTGCCTTGATGGAACATGGTGTGTTTCTCTATGTAGACACCAGATGGCAGTCTGTACTCAACATATGTCTAATCTAATCACAATAGTTAAAAAAAATCTTAATTCACGCATAACAATACATCAGATAAATACTTTCTTTCTGAAAGTGTTGTAACGTAGAACGCCATCTTGTTAGACATTGTAACTTAAAATAATTTTCTGACAATCTGATGATCTGGTCTGCAATAATAGCTGCAAATCATTTTTAATAGAACCATGCAGAACACAACTGAACATTGTTCACACGTGGTATATTATAATGCATTTTTCTGCCTATTGTGTTTATCCGTTGCTGAGGGACTGTACTAAATAGGGCTTGCCATAAACTTACAGTAAGTACATTACATTCCCCATAAGAACATGTGACTTTCTCAATATTACGCCATTTAACACCTTCCTCTGCATATAAATTATGCAACATAGTCCTACAAATAGCACTGTCAGATTTCCATGCACAGCCAATAAAAATGATGGCTAATGAAAATACTCTCTGATATCAGTGTGACTGGCAGACTATTTTGTCTGCACACAAGGTCCCAGGTGACAGAAGGAAGGCATTGCTGACTGACAAGGCTGATGAAGTGTCTTCCTTGCAGCAACCTCTTCAATTGATCTCTGAGATTCACAGAACTGTCTTTGAGATAGATGGAGTTCGGTTTCAATACAGCTCAGCTCCATGCTGACATCGGCCACCATTACATCTCACATTGTTAGATCATACCTGACAATTGTTCAGTGTAAGTGTATTTGAATGGAATTTACCTTATCGATGTTAGCCATGTCAAGATTTGAACATAGTATACACTTTCTTTTAGCAATATTTAGTATTTGATTTATATTCCTAACTTGAAATTGTATTCATACATGTCACGATAGGTGTCAATCAAGTCCACTTAGTTTATTGTCAAAATCATTGTCAGTGTGCGATCAATGTCCTTCTTCTAACCTCCAACTTCTGCTTATGACTTATGCTACCTTTCAAGCAACACAACAGGTGTTCTGTAACAAAGCAGCCACACATAAAGCTAATATACAGACATAGAGTACATGCTCTGGTATTATTAACAAAATGTACTTCTCCTGTACTATCAAATACTGACAACTCATCTGAATTTACTATCACATAGTTCAATCATTTATGATTTTGGACCTTAAAATATGTCTATAGCATATTCCTCCAAACTGTATCTACCATACAAGTATTAAAACTCTATGGCATAGAGTGGATATCATTGTAGGGATTTAATCCAGGACCAATTGTCTAACACCCAGGCCATTTTACTTGACTTTACTCTATTAAGCATAATACATTCAGATACTTTAGTATCATAATCTAATATTCTAATATACATTTAAATCAAAGGTATATGCATAGTTAGTCTCATTTACTTTATATTTGGCAGCCCAAATATTTATCAACATTTATCCAGCAAGACATAAACCATGACATTTACATGCCATCCTCTGATATACGTTTTAGAACCTTGCCCCTGTTTATACAGCACATGCTATTTTGAGACACACCATCCCAGTCATGCTGTTTAATCTGTTCAAGCCTCATACAAACAGGAAGTACCTAAGTAGACATATTGGCACTCAAGAAGCAAAAGTGGACCCTGACAAGTGTGATCTAGGCCTATAGGTGCACTGATAACCATATACAGTTTAGCACTGTAACTATGCCACATGAACCGTACACGATCAATTACATTATAGAGGATAGAACGTAGGTCATTCTGCCATTCCAAACAAAAATGTGATTAGCTTTACAAAGTAAATGATGGTAACAAAGGCCCAATGAAATGCATTATCAGTGGGTATTTCATATCATGACTGAATAAAGTACGGTATACTCATTACAAATATTCCTTATATACTGTATTATAATATTATGTTGTAGTTATAGTATCAATTTGACACACCTAAAATAGTTTCTTATAATCCACCAAGCACATACCTATACAGACCAGTGATAACTCAACATAGTATTACCTTATTAGTCCAGTATGTGTCAATAGAATAGACTACAGTGGTTCGACAACAACTGTCAAGTGGCAGCATGTCATTACCTCAAGGCACACCATCTCCTTCTCCTCAACTCTGTAGTCTCTGAAGCTTCCAGAAGCCTGGTACCTTGTCCCGTGCCTGCATGCTTGGGCCAGACCACCTATCCCCTGCCACATCAGGGCCCTAATGCGTCCGATCCCCCGCAGCGTGGACACAGGCCTGATCCCACATCGTCTCGCCACCTTAAAGCATGACATGCTCCATCTACTGTATACGGTGGTCACCCCACCAACCTACACCTCCGTCACTTTGTCCTTATGTCAGTACTGTTGGACATTGTGTTGGGACAGCCAACAAGAAAGCGCCAGTCAGTCAGTGTTTACAGTGGACGGGGCAGAAGGGGATTACAAGTGTGTTCCCACTGAAAGCAACCCGGTTCCTCCTCCTGCATCTCACCATTTTATAGGGCAGATTAAGATGGAGGTCTTAATACCTGGGCAAGATAGACAGTGAGGAAGTCTCATAAGCGCATTCATTTATATGATTAGAGACTGTATGACCCTATACTGCACATGTTAGAATAAAACACACGGACATTAACTTTTGAGATGAAATGAAGGTATCAAAAACATATATGAATATAGACATACATGTAAGTTTATAGGCCATATAGTGACAAAGTGACTGCAATTTGGAAATATGTTTGAGAAGAGAGACAAATGTCTTAATTTGTGTTATTAAACAATGTGTTACTGAACTGTGTGGCTCACTGAATGTAACAAGGACGAAGAATGATCAAAGTTCTTCACTGAGAAATTAATCTCATCCTTTTGTGATCCTCTAGTAGAAACAATCCGCTGATAAATAAAATGGCATGATGTGCCATGAAGCTCAATTTCAAGTATAGCTGAAGTTTAATATAGTATGTCCCCCATATATCCCCTCCCCTCAACCTCTATGCTTAGTGTCAGGTTAAGTTAACACTAACTATAGCTATTTCTATAAACTACAAGATAAGGAGCTACTCCATTACAAATCCTGACGGATCGTATATTGGGCCTAATTTTATATTTAGCTGTGCATAAAATATCATGTTATTGGACTGGCTTGGCGTGGCTTAACTTCTTATTCTTTAACTAAAAATGTTTTGCATAATAGGCTACAGTCAGTATGAGAGTGTACCGCACATAGTTGAACAACCATCTGCATATCCAGTCCAGCACCACTTTGGCATATCCCATCACAACTATTCAAAATATATAAACGTTGAAATGCTGACTGTCAGGCACACAAATAAAACAGATATGTTATTGGCTATTTCCATAATGTTGCATTTTTTCTAGTTTAAATTAGACTAAGAGTTGCAGTAAAAATGTAATCCACTGTGTGTGATTTATAATAAAATCTTATATAAAAAATACGTTTGTAGATATCATGTGATTTTGTCACATGATAGAGCGTGACGTCACGTGTTTTAGTCTGTCAGCTGAGCTGTTCTCTGGGTATGTAGTGCAACGGGTACCTTTCATTTTAGGAATATATTTAATGACATTGTTGCATATATAGCATATTGTCAACACGTGTGTCTCAAACTGGGTTTCTATGTAGTGTATATTTCCGATATTAATAGAATACCGCAAAACTAGCTTGTTAGCATGTTGCTAGCAATCTCGATTTATTTCCAACGCCAAGGTTATGCCTTCTATTGTATTGTTGGATATTTATATCTTACAATCGTAAATATACACGTTATTTACATTGGTCTAAAATGGCTATGTCATATGTACAGTTGACATACATACATAGTTCATTGTAGTTTTATGTTTGTTGCTTGTTCACTAGTACGGTACTACCGTAGTACTGTAGGTTAATGCAATAGCCTACCCTACCACCATCATGTCGTGACATTGGGTCTCTGTTAGCTTTAGCCTACCTGCTGCTTTTTATTTACCTTGAGTTATTTTCACCTGGATTGTAATTGAAACATTTTACTAATCTTGTAAAGATTACGGTAAAGCAACATCTTTATTATTACCATATTCACCTTCCAGAAAGCCATACACTACCGGTAGCATGTTAACACCAATGTGTTGCTGGTGTTCTGTTGTCATTGTCATGTTGCGTTTCCATTCAAGGTTGTAGTATCCTGATTGTTCCATACATATTACAAGATGGACATACGCGGGGCAGTGGATGCTGCGGTCCCCACCAACATCATTGCTGCCAAAGCAGCAGAGGTTAGGGCCAACCAGGTGAACTGGCAATCCTACCTCCAGTAAGTAAAAGTTTTTATTACAGCAGTAAATATAATGCTGCACAGTGGTCATATAACAATAGTAATAATACAATGGTAAGACCATCCTGGGTTTGCAAACTCTATGATTAGTAAACTGCTTCAGTAGTTTGCAAATCACTCTGGGAAAACTATGTTGGAACTATTGAACTACTCTGGATAGTTAGTTGGTGCTGACCACGACATAGAGCCTCTGTTTGGCAAATCTTTCCAGTGTTAGTCTTGGTGGAAGGTGGTCATGTTGTCTATTGCATATTGTACATTTTTGCATGTTTGGTGTCATGATTACTTGAAGTTGGTCCAACCCCCTGCCAGGCCTGATGACTTTGGTTGAAATATATTGACACCACTCCCACTATCTGGACTGGTTGCATATTTAGGAAGGAGACTACTGGTCTTGTAGTCTACTTACACTCACCTAAAGGATTATTAGGAACACCTGTTCAATTTCTCATTAATGCAATTATCTAATCAACAATCACATGG
>JAODUE010000009.1:3251816-3263678 GCA_027564755.1 Amblyopsis hoosieri
AAAAAAAGTGTGAGTTTTCATGGAAAACATTAAATTGTCTGGGTGACCCCAAACTTTTGAACGGTAGTGTATATGTTTGAATACAAGTTAGCAATTGTGCACTTTATATGGCAACAGATGCACTGGTAACATACATTTTACAGTAAGTGCACTACATCCAATCGCATGATTTCAATGAATATCCAAAATCATTGGAAATACAACTTCTCTGCTCAGGTATAATGCATTTACTCAACATACTGTATGTCCAGAAAGGTTTGACACAAATATTACACACTACTTTAAAGCCACAAACGTATCTTACATCACTAGGGTGACATTTATATTAAACTGAGGTGGGAACATACTTCTTTACCCCTTCTAATCAATGGTTAAAGGTATTCGTCAGCTATTGTAAGCTAATACACGTTTAGTCAAATTCATCAAATATCTCCTCACATTCTGCTAGCTTGTTGTTGTGTGTGTGCTGATAAACTAATCATGTACTTCTACACAGCCCTGACTCTGTAAATAGGAACGCAAAATGGCGAATACCGCTCAATGCTCTTGCCTTTGCAATGTGTTTCAATGTGTGGGGTGGCGCTTCTGAGGGAGCTTGTTTTGAATTTAGCTGCAAGTTGGCAAGCGTTCTCGAGAATGCCTTTAACACATTTTCCTTTTGTGAAGTGAACAAAATGGCGGTCGCTGTTTGTTTGTTTGTTGGATGGATCTGCACTGAAGGACACAAGGCATCATGTGATGTTCTATTGTAACAAGTGTTTCTTTCACAGGGAGTACCTGGGGAAACAGCTCCAGTCCTCTGATCAACAGCAGTCTCAAGCCGTGCCAGCGCGAAGCTGAGCTGCATGGATGTGTGTTCCGTGTGGATAAGCGTGTACTATGTGTGTGTGTGTGTGTGTGTGTGTGTGTGTGTGTGTGTGTGTGTGTGTGTGTGTGTGTGTGTGTGTGTGTGTGTCATGTGTCAGCTGATCAGACCTCTCTCTCCTCTGTTAACAAGTTGTTGTCATGTTCTCACCCGCGGATGATGTTTCCCCTCTGTGACCTGTGGCATGTTCATCGCAGCTAAGTGATGTGCAGTATTTCAAGTATGACCTGTGATAATGTAAAAGTAATTTAAGGCTTATCTGTCGAAACAAATCCAATAAATATTGTGCATCTGCCCTGTACGGTATTCTCTTCTGATTTCTGTTTAAATATATAAACCTGCTAAATATTTAATATTCTAAGATGAATGATTACAATTTAGTCTTAGTAATTGTCTGGCACCCTTGCAGTGAAGGTTCATGAAGCAAGCCTCATATTGTTATTAATTTATGGATTTAAATTCTAATGCATTATTAAACCTGAGGCCAATGTTGACTTGAATCTATACATAAGGCGTGTTTGCCCTTCAAACAGTGGGTGAACATTGAAAGTGAATTAGTAATTTCCTAGTCGTTATATTTCAAAATGTTACTGTACACGCATGTTAGAGAGGGGTTGATCGTCAAGACCACCGATGGAAGTCCCAAGTATTTTGATTACTATATTTTCACGGTTGCGAAGGAGGTGATAAACCAAATGCAATAATTTAGTTTATTCCACCTATTGTTTATCACTGCATTATCTGGAAAGAGAGCTTTGACATGGAACCCTTCTTGCATGTCATTGTGATCCTTCACATGGTGATGTATTATTCTGTCGAAGCACCCCCCTCATCAAACCTATAGCTAGTTGTGGAAAAGGAGAGCATACTAAAGGAAACAATAACCTAGTAAGATAATGTCTGCGTCGTCAGAGAAACCACTGCAGTGTGCTTCCATCAGAGTATAAATTGGAGGTTTGACTCACCTCTCCTCACCTGATTGCTTTTGTCCATCAGCTTCCCTATGGGTTGCAGTGCAGCGATCAGACAAGAAGGCTATTGGCTAGGCTATTGTGTAACATCCCCCATACTCGTGCTATGAGAGAGGTACTGTATTGTGTATGCTAGGCATTTGCTGCAGCTGTTGCTTGAGCTATTATTAAATCTTAGAAAATATAAATGTAACATGTTTCAAAGTGTGATGTTAATGAGCAACTATGTTTAGAAATGATCTTCTGTCTGCAGAAAGCAGTTCTAAATAGAGAATGTGCCTTCAGTATTGTAGTGTTACGACTTATACATGATGAAAGTGATTGAACCCGCCTACTGTCGGTGTAGGGGAGCTCAATCATGATTTGGTATTATTCATTGACGTTGCAATACATTGGAAGATAAAAAAAACAACCATGAAATCACCAGTCAGGAATGGTATACTGTAAGTGTCAGTTTCACGTTTTAATCTAGGCAGGGGAATTTGAGAAACATTGTTATGAGAGCAGTGTTCCTCAAAATGTCATTTCACATTCAACTTTTCAACTTTTAAAAATCATTGTTGAGGTCGCAGGGCATAGTGTAGATCTCATTTGCCGCAATAATAGAGTAGATGTGAGTGAAAGTACTTTGGTATTTTTCATTCGAACATCACTGATAGCACAAAGAGCACTGATTATACACTTAAGTATGATCCTTGAGAATTGGCTCACGTTCACCCACAGTGTTATCTTCACAAAGATTAGCATTGTCCCTCCCTTGTCCTTGTCTATTGAGGCTGCCCCACTCATATTTAAGAAGGTGGGAGAATTGGGAATTTACACAGTCAATATTTATGGAAAGCACCACTGCCTCTATTTACAGTGGCTGGCACACCCTAGTCCCCATGAAGCTCACCTGCTACAAGAAGGTGAACTTTGGATCATGAAACAGATGGAGTTGTTTCCCCATCTCCAGTTTATTATGCTACACACATTCACTGTTCAGGCAGAAGGCACACAATAGCGGTATCTACTGACTCATTATCTGAGCTGGGCTTGGGGGATAGGATAAAGGTGTTTCTCCCCCCCCCCCCTGTGAGAATGCATTTCTATATGTCCCTAACATATAATTAGAATCATCTCTAGTAAATGTTAGGTATGGAAGAGGTTAGTTTTTCAGTTGTGTATAGAGTGTGTTTATATAGTGTGTTCGGCCAGCTGATTGATAGTTCTATACTCAGAGAAGAGTACTATCGACTCACTCTATTGACCGAAACCCTCGCTTTTCAAGACGTAGGTCAGAGATGGTCAGTTCCCATAGTAACAATTCCAACATGGCTAAGATGATATTCATTTGAGAAACTTGATTATAGACAGGACACCCGGTAAATCAGCAACACAAGTCATGCCCCTCAGTCTCAGTGCCCTCATATTAGTTACATGTTGCCACCTGTTATTTTGTGTTACACATTCATGTGTGCTGTTTACAATGGAGTTGACCAAGTTCAAAGACAAATGACAGGGTGGTTTAATGTCTCAGGATTGTAATTGAAGTTGGTCCAACTCTGATGGACAGTTATGGAAGTAAATTAGTGCCACATTTCATATAGCATGTTGAATTACGTGAACTTAATAAAAACATGCAAAGAAAGCACAATAACAATGCTTGGATTTTTCTGGATTGCAACTTGACACAAATTGTAACCTCCACAAAAATACGCTTACAATATATTTGGTTAATAGAATACCAACCTAATTCTTCAACAGGTAATATTCAACCCATTCACCATCTGGGTATCACAGGAAGATAATTTATTTACTGATATTGTATGGTTTGGTCCGGTGGTAAAGTATAACTTAACGCTTTGTACATTTTTTCTCATGGGTTCCACTGTCTGCACGATCTCACCACTGCTATAACATGCCAAAGATATCATTAGGGCTGGCCCGAATAACATGCTTTGACCATTGAAGCTTTGGTAGTAATCACCAGCAAATATTCAAAGCTTTGGCAGGGCGGGTAGGCAGCCTTTCAGGATGTACACACGACTGTTATGTTTAAGTGTGTACTCACACTACATATGTTTGGAAGGCTCTTGGTTCTTGTGATTTGATTGATGTAAACCATTTCAAGATACAATTGCAACAGCATGTGCAATCAATGATTTTGTCAGGCCACATACTGTACATAATTGAGGCAACTCACCAATGATGACTCATAATAATCCACTAATCAATAGCAGTCTAACACTTGATATGTTGGCAAAGGTATACTCTAGATGATTTTATCTAGGAAAGTATTTAATCCAAACATTATTACATCAATAAATACCCATGGAATGCTGATGCATCTTTTCATATTACCTGGCAAACGTGTCTAAACAGTTACTATCAAAATGTTGCCTGTACCTTTCAATTGACACTTCAATTGAGAGAATAGGAGTTTCCATATCCTTTTCACAGCCTGCAATTAACCATCTATAAATTATAGATTCCTTCTATGTTAATTTTAGACTATAATTCACAAAGAAAGAAAACACATGGATTGTTTTTACCTAGAAAGTAGTCGTCAAAGGGCATGAAGTGAAAATAATATCACCAGCCTTTTGTAGCCTCTAATTGTTTGCATCCAAACCATTTGGCCTGGTCGCAGTGGACCCATTGGTCTAGCTTATCTGTCATTTAGCATTCTTTTCCATTCTGTGCTTTTCCCCTCAGAGCCACTTGGACTTGTTTCCGAGATAGTATATTGCTCTCTTGGTGAGACCATTAGATTTGCAGTAGAGAGGTAATCAGGTGTTTCTGTTCGGCTTATAGTTTCCGAACCAGGCAGAGATGCAGTATAGGTCAGGAAAATTACTGCCCTTGTGGGAGGTGATGAGGGGAGAGTAGGGAGTGGCTTGTGTAAGACTCCGGTGGGGATGGAGACGCTTTTGGGACTTCTTGCTGGTGGTCAAGACCTCTGCAAGGCACACTCCCAATAACTTGATACTACCGACCCTCACGTCGACCACTCCATCTGTGGCAGAGGGTGGTGCTTTCTGAGGGCCTTAAGAACGACCTGAAGTTGACCTTGTGTCTGTTGCACCATGTAGCCACTCCACCGCCATCACATATGCTGACTCATCACCTGTGCTGATGTCAATGGCACTCTCAAGACAGGTGGGCACTACTGCTTAGCTGAGAGAGTTGTTAATTAAAGTGATCTGTGAAGACATCTTTCAGCTGTTCTGCGCAGTCCTTTGGAAGGCAGAACGTGGAATGACTGTTACGTTTCTGTCCGTACTTCCTTTTGGTTTCTCTGATACCTCGGGACATACCGTATGTTTATTTGGTGCTCTATCTCTGGATTTTTAGCATGTGGAGATCCCCAGGACCTGTTGCCATACACTTGGTGATATAACCAGTGACAAACAACCTACCTCCTATAGCAGGTAGTAAGGTTAGTAGGGTTTGACGTGCAGGTGCTGTGATCTCACCGTAGCCTTTGATGAACAAGTGTTTGTGTGGCCTCTGGATTCCATGCTTGTCCTTTGGGAACTTCCTCTTACAAACCATGCCATGTTTCCAGGACTCATCCGGTCGACTTGTCAGAATTAATTCAGAGTTTGACAGCTTGTATTATTCTGATCATGACCTTGCGGAGATGGAAATCATATGCTCTTCTCTCGTGCATACCAAAACCAAGATGTTGTCCACAAAACGTTTACATGGCTGTCCATCAAATAGCTGTTCCACACACCTCTGGAAAGCCTTGCCTTTGAGGGAAGGCAAAGACCTTATAGGGGTCATGTAAGTGGTCAGCTTGAATAACTCCTCACTGAGTGTATCAGTTGAGACTCAAGTGTAAAACATGACAACAAGAAGCGTTTTGGTAGTTTGTACTTTAACGCCAAAAGGAGCAGGTGAATCAGGACAGGGGCAGGCAGGTAATCCAACCATGAGTGCTGTATAGTCTTAAAGGACAGAATCACCAGCAGGCTTCAGGTTGGGGCAGGCAGGTTACTCACAATACCGGGTAAACTAAAACAGCCAAAGGCCATTATCGTGGAATACTTCTGGGTCGCTTAATGTAAATAGATGAGACAAACGGGCACAGAAGGGAAATGCTGGGTTAAATGCACAGGGGATTGTAAGGAAACGTGAGGGTGAAGAAAAGCACAATGGGGGCAATCAAGGCATGACAAGAAGCCACACTTTGCATGGAGGACGCTGAACACCTTGGCCTCTAGCATGTCAGTAATCACCTGTTCTATTGTTTCCGTGAGGTGATGGCCCGAGGTGTGCTTTGCTGAGGTGGTGGGGTCAGTTCATAGCTGCATGCTCATCGTTTTCGCATGCAGCCAGGAATCCCTTTCTATAGGCTCCTGAAGGAGCTGAATAGGCTCCTGAATCCTGTGAATAGTTCAAGTATTTTCCTTTAACTCTTCAGTTATCTTGTCTTTCATGGTGGCACTTGTCTATGGTGCATATTGTGGGGTGCACTCAATCACCCAGATACATACAGTATGATATACCACAGGCATGTTGCCTACAGAGGTGCAGTCAAATAGATCTTTGTACTACGTGAGCTCTGGATCCCTCTGCTGCATAGCATGCACCGCTGGTCCAAGGACAACAAAGTTGGATGCTATCAAAGGCAAAGAGACCCAGCAGATGTTTGACGTCACTATACACAAAAACATATAAATGTAGCTTCTCTACATGTGAGGTTCAAGTCAGTGACACCAAGCGTCTTTATTACCTGAGTTCTGTAAACCTCAAGATCGACCATGTTGTGGTCAAATGGGAGCGCTTGGTGTCAATGTGCCAGAGTAGTCCACTGGACATAGAGAACATACTGTATCCTTGGAGAACACAAGTGAAGCAGCAGAGCAAAGCTGGCCATTTTGCAGGCCCATTTAGTTCCCCTCGGTGCAAATTGTCTACTTGGACCGCAGCCAAATAATACCTAACCACTTTTCCTTGACCCCCATGGAAAATGTCATGAGGTTAAGGGAAGATGTTAAGAAGAATTTATAAGGGCAAAAGGCAGCCTCAATGTTAAGTAAGTTTCACTGCACTTAACACTAGGCTATGTATGCGATGACATATGTTATTGATGCGGTGATCTTCCCTTGTCGGTCATGGTTATCATTTTTTTTCATGAAAAGCTGAATGGTGCATCACTTTAAATGTTGCTACCGCAAGGAATTGTGGGATGGCATTATCTCCTTTCCTTTCACAAAGAATGGTCAGGTGTACCCAGGAGATAAGAAAGTAAGCATTAAAGCATTTTTCCTTAACATTTTGAGAATTTGACCAGCTCTTATCATGACTGCCAGTTTAGATATTTCCAGATAATTTCACACAGGAGCCTTCGATAAAATGACTATTTGACCGCAGTCTAGATCTTGACATTATACGTGTCTCTTATATATGCGTTCCTGTAAAATTAGATTAAACATTTTTCTGTTTCTGAATCTTTTCTGTTCCTGAATATTCTTTTTTGCTGACTGAACTTCTGGGTGTTGTAATTATGTTTCCCAAGCATATTTTGATCTCAAACATGATTGTCTTAGTGTCATAGTGTATAGCAAAAACAAAGAACTTAGCTGTGATATATTTTTTGGAGGGGACTGTATACATTTGTTTTATTAATGACCCTATGTCTGTTAGGTTACGACCTGGCTCAGGATCTGTATTCATAAGACGGGAAAGCTACACATGCCTAAAGGAAATTTTATGAATATATTAAATGTAGCATAAAAGTCCCCTTAAACGTAAGTGTAATTATATTTATGTAGTGTGTGTTTTACATTAACCAAACACATTAGAGCAAACAAACTACATGCACATTGCACCAGATGTTGTATACAGTGGTGAATAAAGTATACTGTATATAATGGAGACACTGTTCATTTTGCAAGAATAAAGAAAAACATTTTTTTTCAATATCACTTATGAACCTAATTTTTAATTATGGGAGATTTCAAGAAGAGAGATTTCAATAAGGTAATCAAGTTTACTGTATATGCTATCTTATTAATAAAATAAATTACCAAAACAAATCATCTGGTATTATTCACAATATTGCAGTTAACCAAAGGGCTGATTACAGATAAGTGATGCCTTTCTCTTCTGTTACAATATGTGTCATTTTAGAAAAAATATTATTAATATCACATAATGGACAACAAAAACGGATATCTATATTTGATTTGATGCTCAATGGGTGTAAACTCAGTCATACACATATAGGCCTGCGCTAGGACAAAGGTGGTATTTTATGCTGAAAAATACTATACTGTATAAAAATGCTCTCCATTTCCTAACAAATAAAATAGAGAAAACTATTTGGTTAATTGAAATAAATATATTTTAGACAGATTAGTCAAGGCTATAAACGTGCAAAATAGTTTCTAAGGGACCAAATTATGCCTTGAGTGCCGTCAGAGAACTTTCCCATATGAATATGTCAACACAGCTAGTTGCAAATATGGCTGCATGCCTGCAGAATATTAGGTTGCTATGAGTTGGTTGCTATGGATACATTCAAGGTGTTTTTCCCTCCAAATAAATGGAAGCTATTGTATTGCATTCTGATTTAGATTTTCAAGGCTACTGTAAAACCACAGTCAGTGGTTTCTTTCAATTTTTCAGTCCATAATTTGTACGAGACGTGAAGATTGTATACTTTTGTCATACAGATACAGAGCTGACCAAATGTGATTATATTAGGCACTATCTCAATTGGCAATGGTTCAGATGTTTTACATTTCAAGAATCATAAATAGTTATTCAATGGATCATAAAAAGGTTAAGCCTAGCCTACTATTAAGGTATTATTTTTCTTTTTTTTTCACAACAAAACTATAGCTATATTTAAATAGACTATACTGGTAGTTTGGGCACTGTAAACCTTCAGTAATATCTGCATGAGGTTTTGAATGTAGAAGCCCTCAACCATTTCCATACCACAGTAGCCTACAGTCCTCAAAATCAGCAAGAGATAGGGAGCAGAATGCCTGTTAGTTGAGAGCTAGAGTTAGTTGATGATTCCCAGCTGACTGGTTCTGTGTTGAGTTCCCATCCAAGGCTGATCTGTATAGCCTACATCCTGGACAAACACACCCATGCCAAGCCCTTTTATAATATTCCGTCGGCCTATTCACTACATGCATCTGTCAAATGAACTAATTGTCATTGTGTCAAAACAAACAAGGTGTTACTAAAAGGGTTAGTTGAAAAAGGTGTTTTCTGTTCTGTTCTGAATTGACTTTTCTTGCTCCTTAAATTAGTAGTTGGACTTGGTTCATTAGGCTTCTATGGCAATTTAATTCAGTACAAAGAAGTGAAGTAATGCATGTGAAAAATGTATATATAGTTTTGTTTTACTTCTCTGCAGAAATGGTTCTATATGTTTATATATTGAAACATGCAAGTAAAATGTTTTCATTGTTATTTGTATACAGTATATTTATTTCCATCCTTGTGTTGTCTAATACAATATTATCAATGATCTACTTTACACAACATGTCAATATCTCACTGCAAGCCTACTACAGTGATATTCAAATGAATTTAAATAAATAAATAAATAAATAAAATTCCCTTTGGCTCAAATCCAGAAAAAATTTAAGAGAAGAGACAATATTTAGATAGCATATAGTAATTTGCAGTTTTTTTATTTCTCAATTGTTTTCAAAACAAAACAAGTTACAAAACATTATCTGGGAAACACCGAGAGTATATGCTACGACGTTTATAGCCAATACATATCCTTGATATGCAATGTAGGCCTTTAGACATGTACAGTAGGCTACAAGTGCCTTACATATTAGAATAAGACACAGGTCGTTATAAGTGGATACTGGTCCATAGACTAAGTGGCTGGCTACTGTCTGAATATTGGCGTAAATATTCGCTCAGCCTCTGATGTCATTGAATGGACAGCAGTGAACGGTGTTGGAGCGCTCCTTCACAGGGACGCACCGGTGACACGCGCAGCCAGTTTTTAACGCGTGTTCAGCCCAGCACCTAGTGCATTTTAAATATCGTACTTTTTTGTTTATCGATGAGAATAATATTTCGTGCGACTGCGACTGACGATAAGCTACATTTTATTTGAGTAAACTTTTCTGAAGGCGCAACATCACAGGTAATAGTATGCACTTGTGTACGTTATTATTAGGCAGGTTTGTGGGACTGTTTTCACTTATAGCTAATTAGGCAATAGTAGACCTGTTGTTCGATAAAGAATGGTGTATATTCATCACGATTACATACCTTGAAGCTTGGTTTTCCGTAGCTTTGCAGGCGTGTAATCTACAACTTGCCTGGAACGTTTACGTACCGAAACGACCCAGCTTTCAGCACCATGGACAGCGCGATCGTGCATATCTATAAGGAGGACAACTGCCCTCTAGGCTACCCTGAGAAGTGCATACCAAACTTTACTCTGCAGCCTGGTTTTTCTGACATCTACAACTACACACTGAACGGTACTTGGGTGTCTGAACCCGAGACCATGTCTCCCATCATCCCCATCATAGCAGCGGTGTACTCCTTGGTGTTCGCAGTGGGTTTGGTGGGCAACTGCCTGGTTATGTATGTCATCATCAGGTGAGATCTGTTTTTATTCAGCGGTAGTCTATATCTGTAGAGAAGTGGAATAACACTTTTCATGACACGTGTATAACCAATGTACTTTTGCATGCACTACTTTAAGGTTCATACATAAATATAAAAGACGTAGGCGTTGGTCTTTGTAAGTTAATGATTTCGTTTATTTCATCTCATGCCTAACGGTTGTTCGATAAGGCGGGGGTGTAGCCTATGCGAATGATTTGGGCCCGTTTTTGTTCTGTGTGCCCTGAGTGGAAATCGTTTTAATAATTGGATTCATTTTAACATGGCTTGCCTTTCGTTAACATTTCAATCGACTACCACTTTGTCTGTGTGCGCGCTTGTGTGTGTGTGTGTGTGTGTGTGTGTGTGTGTGTGTTTATTTGTGTGCGCGCCCAGTTGTGTTCGCTCGCTCTCTTTGGCGCTTCCGCGCTCCCGTGTGTCGCCACTGTAGGCCAGGATGTGTTCACATAAACTCATTTTATGCAGCAAACACGGACAATATAAATATGTTTTATTTATGGGAATAATGCATAAGCTACATGCTGTTGCCCATTACTGCTTTCCTGTACAATCACATCTTACAAAATATTAAATCAGTGCAGAAAAGCTTTTATAGGCTACAGTCAAAGATTATATTTGCCTTCCTCAAAACCAAAAACAATTACTCACTGTCTGATCTGACGCACAATTGGGATTGCATGAGGTTATAAAAAACACTAAGGGTCTCTAGTCAGCCCTAATACAATACATTTTTAATAATTAAAGTTTCTCTCCTGAAAGATGGCAACCCCTAAATGAGAGGAAGTTAATGTGAACTGACAATTTCTGTGCCATACTAATTTGTAGTTAGTAAATGGATGCACATTACTAAGGCATTTATGTGACATAGAAGTGTGTCATTAATTCTCTGTCTCTTTGGAGAGAGATGGCAGGGAGAAGCGCTACCATAAGACACCATTTCATGTCACTCTCTGTCTCTCTCTCTCTTCGTCTCGCCACCAGATACACCAAAATGAAAACGGCCACCAACATCTACATCTTCAACCTGGCAGTGGCCGACGCCATGGTGACCACCACCATGCCCTTCCAGAGCACCGACTACCTGCTGAGCTCGTGGCCGTTTGGCGAGGTGGTGTGCAAGGTGTTCATCTCCATCGACTACTACAACATGTTCACCAGCATCTTCACGCTCACCATGATGAGCGTGGACCGCTATGTGGCCGTCTGCCACCCGGTCAAGGCCCTGGACTTCCGCACGCCCGTCAAGGCCAAGATCATCAACGTACTGATCTGGGTGTTGTCGTCTGCGGCTGGGATTCCCGCCATGATTCTCGGGAGCACGCAGACCAATAATGGTAGGTAAACACGCACACACACACACACACACACACACACACACACACACACACACACACACACACACACACACACACACAC
>JAODUE010000009.1:3276779-3281779 GCA_027564755.1 Amblyopsis hoosieri
ACACCCAACATCCCCCAGTCCCCATGCTCCGACTAAAACAGAAGCACTGGAGAAGGAGCCCAAGATCCCAAGCCCCAGCTCTAAAGGATGGTAAAGACAAAGATTTTTGCTACAATGCTACAAAGATTGGTAGTAGCATTGTCACTCAAAAGTCTGTATCCTTAATTCTGGTGCGATGCTAGTCCAGTGCTTTCTTTATTAAATTTACTTGTTCCGTTTATTTTAAGCAGGAACCATAACCTACAGATTTTTCAAGAACCGCAAACAACTATAGTCGTGTTGTTTACTTTTCCAAACAAACTAATTTGTATAAATTTAACATCTGACTTATGTAGTTGTGCATGTCAATCAAAATACCTCTCCTGTCAAGTAGGCAGGTCTTGACTCAGTTAGCCAGCGCTGCTTCCCAGTCTTTAAAGTAAGTAAGAAAAGGCTGGCTCTGCAAGACTACCTATCCCCTACCTGCTACTTAAAACCTCTTAAGCCCTAAAACATATTCAATGGTTTTTACCACGCAAAAACATGCCCATGCATGTTGGTTGGGTTTCTGCAGTTTTGATCATCTTAGAAAGATAATTTTGGGATTAAAATGTAGATATAATTGAATGCTTTATTTGAATTATGCATCGAAACACCTTTTACACTATAGGACTAAAATACAAAATCTGATGTGTATATGTGTCAAGGATTAGGCCATTGTGAGTGAACATATCAAAATATTTTTGGGTTTTATTATAGTATTAATATATATACAGTATATATATAATGTCAGAAAGTTTGAAATGTGTGTGCTAGTATTAAATGAAGATTTAACTCCAGAAATATACATATACAGTATGTGCTTATATACAGTATACTATTATTTCAATAATGTACTAATCTACATTCTGAGTCAAAAGTATTATTCTCTCTCATTGAGAAATTCCATTCCAGCAAACGATGAAGCAACTCCAAATGGTAGCTCGATACCTCGAGCTGTGATTGCTGAAGTTTGACATATGAGCCCTTATATTGTACCTTTGAATCCGGAGAAGAAGAGGAATGTAGTTTTATGTGTAGTGTAGTCTTTGGCAGACTGTATATCTCTCTGTAAGATGCCAATGACCTCTCATAGAACTACATCCACCACACTATCGGCGTCCAAAATCAAAAAGAAATCGACAAGATGGATGAACAGAATGACGTTCTGAGGATACGTATATTAATGGAAAATAGTTTTTAAGAGGTTTTGGGTCAATTTTCTATGACGCTTTCTCAACGATCTCATCAAAGGTAAGGCGAAGTGTTGTTTATAAATTCAAAAAACTTAATTCGTATCCGCTAACTTTATAAGATCTTTCAGTATTTAAAAACAACCTTTGGAAACAGATACTATGGTTATACTCGTGCGAGTGTCGTCTATCAGACGGTGTATGATATGTATGCATTACATAACATGATAAAGATCACTATGTACATGTGTGCACAATGTGATATTTGCACATGCTAATTACAATTTGGGATTTGTTGTTATATTATTTTGATAGCTGAGAGTCTTGGCGATCCAGACGTGTATAATAATATCAACCACACATGTATTTTAACAAATGGGCTTCACTCGAATAGCTGGTGGGATCGGGGTGCGACGAGATGAAGA
The DNA here is from genome assembly GCA_027564755.1 of Amblyopsis hoosieri. Classification (NCBI taxonomy): domain Eukaryota; kingdom Metazoa; phylum Chordata; class Actinopteri; order Percopsiformes; family Amblyopsidae; genus Amblyopsis; species Amblyopsis hoosieri. Next base: position 3,278,416 of record JAODUE010000009.1, read on the forward strand.
GGTTTTAACACTTGTAATCATACTCACTGTAAGTCACTTTGGATGAAGTGTCTACTAATGACCTGTAAGTGTAATGTGTGCAAAAGCTACAGTATTTATTTGTCATTAATTCAGATCAGAGATGTGATTTGGACTGTGTGCCTGTGTAGCTGCAGTTTGGATGACGTTTAATCTATAATCCTCTCAGATACAGTAGCCTAGATAATGAATACATACTGTATTTCAGCCCCATGTACAGCCTATTGGTCCAGAACGTTCTCCTCCTCAAGGCAGCAGACCACTGGCTTTTCTATCATCACTGAACTTGATAACAGCCTGTGAGAACCAAGAGGCCCTGGGTGGCTGTGTGAGCCATCAGCCCAGACTCCAGCATCACCCGCTGGGAGGGAAGACAGACGCAGTCCGAGCCGAGACTCGCTTCTCCGGGATACCAGTCTCCCCTCCATCCCCCTCCCCCCCCTGGAGAGCGCAGGATGTCTCTCACAGGTGTGAATGAGGATCCTGGCTGGTTAGCTCGCCTCCCTGCAGCTCCCACCAACACCTCTTCCTTCATCACAGAGCTCTTCTTTTTATAGAGCAGCCTCCAATGGTTGTCTAAGAGCTGTTTGTTGCTGGGTGACAGACAGGCGACGCCTCTTGTAACACCTCTGTGTTTGGAACGTGTGTGGGGGGGTGTGCAGCTGTTGTGCACCCCAACCACCACCGCCGCCGCTTCTCAGAGCCGAGGCCGACTCCTTAATGGCACGCGCCTGTGGGATAGGAGATAACACAAAGCCACAGGGCTGGGATCTCGACATACGAGCGCTCACAGGTGCGACTGGGAGCTAATAAGCATAGCGAAGCTTGATAAAAGCAGGAACCTCTGAATATGAACTGGATAGATGTATGCGGCCAACAGCACTCTCCCGATGTGCTTTGTCATAACTGACATACTGGAGAAGAAAGTCTCTGCTGTTCCCCTGCAACTTTTCCCACACGCTCAAACAAACCGGCTATTGGTGTTATGTGGCCATTGAACTCCCAGCTGAAAGGCACTCTTGGTCTTGTCCATGGCAACAGTGTGATAATATATTCACAAACAGTTCTCTGCAATGCCACAGACATTGACTGTACTTGTCATCTTTGGTTCTGTTTTCATACTATTGTCTTATATGTTCAAACCTCCTGGACATTCAAACACACGCACACACGCACACACACACACACACATATGCGCATACGCACACACACACACACGCACACACGCATACACACATAAACACATAAACACACACACACACAAACCATTACATTGCAAGGCAAGGTAATAATATTTTCATAGCACATCATAATCTCATTCAAAGTCATTTAATATGACTTTGAATGATTTATAATATAAGAGGCATTTAATGAAAAACTAAGAAAACACAAAACACATACATTTTATATAAAATCTGACTAGAAATAAAGTATCATGAAAGAACAGTTCAAAGAAAGAAGTCACAACAGTGTTGTGTGCAAGTTGGCCCCTGAGAACAAACAAGATGTAAATTTCACTTCCTGCTTCTTGTTATCAATTGACTTCCATTCATCAACACGAATCGCACTGTGGAAATTACTCCATTGAGCAACAAGCAAGTTCTGTTGCGAGGTGACGTACTAATTCTCCTCTTATTGTGGCTGGGGTAGGTAGACAAAGCTCAACACCATATTCTTACACACTAATCTAACACTGTCTTTTGACACCTGCCTACTGCGGCAACAATACATTATTCAGTGTTTGCACATGCAGGTCCAATGTTGAATGAACTGTGCGAGAGCATGGGCCACGGGTAAACTGAAAGACAAAGAATGATCAAAGAAACATTGTCCGAAGCTGCGAGCTGTTACACACCTTGAACTCTGAAGGTGAGTTAACATGAGAAGATTCTCTAGCCGTACAGAATGCACAAATAAAAATAAAATAAGAAATTACAAAAAATAAAAATGCCTGCGGCATCCAACCCTGTCTGGGACTCATTATAAGTTGGACATGTAAGGTCTATACAGAAATACAATATTACTGCCATTGAGCCAGCCACACGCCTACAGTTCCTCAAGTTCACAAGAAAAGCCACTCTTTCTGGAGCTTTAACCGAAGCCAGCTGAGGTGTAGCAGCCCTCTTCTATGAGCTGCGATGAGTTGTAAGAGCAGATGGGACACGTCGGTATTCTGTTTACAACACTTAAAGCGCGGTGGTTGAGCGCACGCTCCACAAAAGGAACCTTCGAAAGGAACCAGTTTAGGCTGGGGACAATAAATGCAGGAGAGGATGGAGGTTTTCAGAGGATTATAAAGTGTTCAAGGCAGTACTGACAGCTTTTTCTCACCATGGTCCCTGAAGAGTGCCGGGTGGTTCATACTGAATTTGTTGTTTTTAACCTGCATGGCTAGGAAAACATCCAGACAATTCAGGTGCATCTTCAATCACTTCAAAGTTGACAGTTGGCATACATATTATATTGTCACGCCTGAGCACATGCCGGTCGGCTGAAGCAACACCTGTTTTCTTGGGAGAAACTTTGATGAGTACGACATTGATATGTCATACATGTGTTTCCCAGGCACACCTGCAGGACACACATCTGCTGTCAGAGATGTGTAGGTGCGTGTCACGACGTGCTGCTGTAATTTCCTATCATACTTGTCTCTTTCTGTCCATACACACCTGTAATGAATGATGGGCAGTGGCGGGAATGCCAATGACCACTCAGGTGATGCAGGTTAAGTGTTTCTCACATTGTCTCTCTCTCCCTCCCTCTCTCTCTCTCGCTCTCTCTCTCTCTTGCCCCTGCTGCCACAGTGCTCCCGGGGGAGCCCTGTTCACCTCAGGGTGCCTCCTGCTTACTGGTGGATATGACAGACAGAGGTGGCTAGGGCTTAGAAGCAAGCCACGATCACGCAGCTTGACCCGGGCAGAAACAGGCTTGCTGGTCAACCACCCTATACCGCTGAATGATTTATGTGGTGGAGAAGGGGAAATGGGGGTCTGCATGCATCACTGCCGCATGCGTCTGGGCTTGTTTCTTGAGTGTTGTGCTCTTAGCGCCTGCTGGCACTATTTTCTGCGAGGCGGGTGGAGGAGTTATGGCGCTGGGGATGCATAGATTCAGAGCATGGACACTGGAGGGTTCACATAGACACACACTGGTACGCCCACACGCTGGTGGTCCATACAGCAAACACACCTCCCTTATTTATCTTTGGCACGCTGCTGTGTCAAGCCAAAATAATTCCCCCTGGGACGTGCTATATGCAAATGCAAGCGCACACACACACACACACACACACACACACACACAGGCTCGTCCGGCCCACATCAGACTGGTGACAGAGGGAGCTGGT
>JAODUE010000009.1:3286779-3293954 GCA_027564755.1 Amblyopsis hoosieri
AAACAACACTAAAAAAATAGAACGTTGGTTACAAAAATAAGTATAACATTCAATACTTTGATTGTCTTTAAAATCTATTTATTTTCTGCATATGTAGATGACCTTTAAGGATGTCAAGCGCATACTGTTGAAGGTGCACACTTATTTTTTTTTTTTTTTTTGTCATTTTCTATCTTTTCAACATGTTGACATTAAAATAAAATTGGTCCACAAAGGATAACTGTGCGGTATCAAGTGCTTTTGTACAAAAAGAAAAACGATATTATTATTAAAATATTCATTTTAATGGCTTTACTTCATACATAAATACATGTTTAAAGAACACAGGCGCAATCCACTGTTTGGTCAGGTATATCTGAATGACTTTAACGACTGGATATATACACAGGAGGAGCTGGGCGCATTATCGACGCTACAAATAGGCAAGTCGGCGTCCTTTGTTCCTAACTCTCTGTCTATACCTTCTTCCCAGGACCGCTGCGAGGTATTTCTTGACTGCCATCTGTTTTCGATAGCGACTGTAGCTGTCGGTAAAGATCCCATCTGAATGCCTTTTGGATAAGGGTTCCGACTCGTCTTCCATGCTGTTGTCTTCACTGCAAAAGAAGAACGCATCTAATCTTAGGATATCAGGTTAATCAACACATTAGTGCACGTTGGATTTTGGGCTCTAAACTAACTAACTGATGTCCCAGTTTTGTCATCAAAACGAATTTAATTTTTGATTGAATCCTTCCTGTGCTTTTTAATGAAGGCCATAATTAAAGAAATGCAGAGTATAGCATTTTATGTGTCACATCTGTAATACAATGTTTATTAAAATCTCCCTGACGCATCATTTTTAATTATAGCAGCCTACTGGGAAAACAAACTCATTATGTTGATTCTGGGCTCGTCAATTGTAGTCATTAACCACTCTCTGTAAACTGACCCTCGTTCAAAACTAACCATGTACGCAGCAGTGCCATGCCACAAAGACACTGCACAGCGTCTTCCCTACGCTATTGCATAGAGAGAAAATAATAGAAAATAAGACAGAATGGCACGAGACACAAAGTGTAATAGACAATGAATAGCAACCTGAACGTGAGCGGCTGAGAACAAAAAATGACGGCAGGTAAACGCTTATAAGAAATTCCCTTACCCTACGCGTATTGTCATCAGAGAATGCAGATATTGTCTCGCTGTTAACTGACCCAGGATCTCCCTCAAGGCTCTATCTAATTCGTCCTCTGCATGCCTTTCTGTTCTGAGATGATAAAACGCCAAACACAAACATCATCAGTGACCAAAGCGCAGACAAAAATTAACAAAATAGCCTAAAATGACCCCCTACATCTAATATCACACTAACCTATGTGTCGGTTCCGATCAATAGAAACCACCCACAACCCTGTTTATCTGCCGACATTTAATCGGAATATAGTTGTTGTATCTATATTTGGGCTAATGATTATGACAGCATTGAACAAATAAATATGAGAAACTCTGAAATCAAAGCAAGCAAACATTGTAGCAACATCAAAGTCAAATAACTAAAATGGAATTCCCTTCACAGATGTGACATTTCATTTAATTTAGGCCTACCTCTTCTCTGGTGGGTAGTATAATGTGTATACATCGTCATCTAAGGATGGCTGGCTTCTTATAGCAATTTGATCGGTATCAAACCCCATTTCGGATAATGAATTCCCATCCTCATCGAAGGCATCGTTTTCAAGTCTGCGATGGAAAATATTAAACAATTTGAATTATCCGACTATTTATTAAATTGTCGCACACAAATAATAATAACAGTAGACTCAAACAAAAAATAATCTATAAAAAACGAACGAATAAAAAATACAAATACAACGAAAATGATGAAATTGCACATTTATAATCAGTCACAGAAATGGAAAAAGAATATTTTAACCCAACTGATACATCTTTTTTTTTCTTTTTTTTTCTTCATAAAATATCATTTGATTTGATAGTTGGGACAGTTTGTGTCGAAACGTGAAAATTAAGCTTCATACATTATTTAGAGTTCAAGACAATGGGTGTGAGAATGATCACATATTGGGTATAGGCCGCGAGCCAAAATTAGATTTGAAGGAAATGCTATCAACTGCGAAAATTACAGTCAGTAAAAGACCACGCCTAAAACATGCCTCTACTTTCCGCAGGACAAAAATAATATTAAATCTCATAAAGACGAAGCATTCCTATTCGTTTCGCCTCGCCTCTCCTCGGTGACGCCATTCCACCGTCATCACGAGGGCTATCCATTGCATTGACTGCACTCTCATTTTTTATAAGGGAAGTTCTGTGAAGCGTCCCACCGGACAGCTACATCAACGCACCCTCCACCGTCATTTTCCACCTCAGTCTAAATCGTTTGTGCATGTGGAAAATATGTCCATAGTAAACGTTTGTTCGTTCTGTGGTGTTTAAATTGACGTGCTTACAATTCGTGCGCAATTACGTACGAATTAACATATAGGCATAGGCCTAGCGTGTTAAAATAAAATAAACATTTGAATAATTATGCCTACAACCAAGTAGGATAGACATAATTTATAGGTATTATAATTTGTCATAATTGTGCGCTCATTCACAATCTGCAGTTTAGATCGAATAGTAGTATTTAAACAAAGAAAAAATATATACTTTTGAAAAGTAAATCCACTATCCTATTTAAAAAGTAAATACACATTTACATACCTAATTTTAGGGTAACTTAATCCGATAGGTGTGCAGTAGACGCTGTAATGCATTATGATTCCGTAGATGAGCAAGACTAGAGTCGCTTTACTCGAATTGGCCATGCTGTAAGAAAAACATAAAAATAAAGGAATGTTAAACAGTTAGCCACGGCATAACAATACACTCATTTATATTAAACAAATAGACTATGCACATTTCAAATTAAAATAGTTAATTAAATATAGGCTATAGGCTAAGTATCGTGTCAAATATGTATACAAATATGTAGATTAATATGTTCAATATTTTATTAATTCCTTTACATAAAAGTGTTAAGGTCCTAATTCGACATCACGTCCATTTCCTTAAAACACAACATCAAAGTAAGAACAAAGAAAAAAGAAAAAAATGCTTTGAGCAAGAAGGTGAAAATCCAGAACTTTAAATCGTGCTCCATCGTGCGATTTCCCCAGGTTTAAAATAAATTCCGATCAAATGGGTGCTGAAAACACGGAGAAAAGCACATACCTATAGCAGAGAAGGACAGTGCTGTAGGATGTGATCCGGGCGCGGCTGTAGAGTGAGAGAGATCGCTATCTTTCTCACGGCACCTCTGGTTGAAGCGCCACCGTCGGATCCTAGTGTTCCCTTCAGTGCAGCCTATCGTAGGCTACTTTTATACACAATACGTGACTAAACAAGTCGCACTGGCAAACAAAAACTCGATGGGATAGTGCGTTGTCGTTCGTCTACATGTCTTTGTTCTAAACTTTTTGTCTTGAGCTCTGATCGCCTTGGATTTTTATCCATGTATCGTGAGCCTTGCCTTTTTTTCAATAAGTCACATTAAGGATGCTATAGACGTCATCAAGCCTTCCTCCCGGAATATAATAGTACAGTTCCTTCCTCATCGACGCATCCGTCAGACTCATCCCCCACCCCTAAGATGGAAGTTTGCTCTGAAACTTTTTTCAACAAAAGGGGGGCTAATGTACATTTAGGCTACTTTGCACAGGACGACGTAACGGTCAGCACAAATAATTTCTCCCTCAATGCAACCACGATGACTCTTATTACCGCCATCAATAACTCCAATTAGGAATGTATGAATCTATAGCAGAGATGGGAAATTATCATCTTTGAAATGGTTGTGGTTTTTGTTTGACTGTCTGGATGGACTACAGGGGACCTGCATCCGTTATCAATGGCCAAGGCCCCCGGGAATACGTAGCTGTCCGGTGCTGAAACATAGTCTGATTCGAGACACTTCTCCAATAGTTTCGAATCATTTCCCGATAAGACTTGATGGATACATATAGTTTCGGTCAGCTATACGAAAATAACTAGACTCACATAGGCCTAATGTGATATGAATCTATTTAATGACGCACGATGCAACAGATAGTATCGTCAGCCTTTAGTCACTTGCGGTGTTCTGGATATCCATCTAATTTAAACTGATGTACCGTAGACCTTTGAAAAAACAAAAAACGTGACAATGAAGCTCATATGTGACTATGGCGTTATTTCTAAACCAATGAGTTTAGGCATGTGCTATATGTGGCTAATTAGCCAAAGTCAAATATTTAGGATAGTGTCTTATTAGACTGATTTGTTAAGTTGGCGACGCGCATAGGCTACACGTTACAGAGAGAAGTCTACGTCGTTTTATTAGCCTATAGCCCAATCTTACATATAGGCTATATATCAGACACATCGGTCGCCGAATGTGGACACCCACGTCAGCATTTTGTTTACTCTGACGCAATATGACAAAAACGCAGACATAACAAGCCTACCTTAAGTTTTGCTCTATGACTTTATTCTAATGCAAACATTTCTGAGATCCGTGTTTAAACAGGACCTACTAGTCCTCTCGACATTCAAATCAAAGAGTGGGTGAACGGCGCCATCGCGAGGACAAGAAAAAAATCACACACTATTGTAAAGTTCAGTATGCTGCATAAGGGGGTGCTGCAATGAGTGGGGAGAGGAGGATAGATAGCCTATGTTATAGGGTAGGCCTAAATGAATAGGTCAAGACAGACAGACAGACAGGTAGATAGATAGATAGATAGATAGATAGATAGATAGATAGATAGATACTCCAAAATATTCAATCTCAATTTATATTGAGAATTAATAGTATCTGAATCTGGTTCAGATTGGTTATAGGATTTTAATGTTTTTTCAATTAGGTTAAGTCCTGGCGCTGCCCGAATATTGCTCTTAGTTCAATTATCTTCGCTGAGAAGTTAATATTGTGTCGGGTTACACCAGGCCAAGGCTGCATCTCTACGAAGCATAAGTCAAATATGATTTAGGCATATAGCCTGTAGCTACTGTAGCCTATACCCTTTCGCATGCATGGGTTGGTTTGGGAGCGCTTGGTCATATAGCCAGTAGGGGGAAGCAAAACACTTAACACACAAATAATTAAAAACTAGAGCCTACCCTGAAGTTTAAATCAGGCAACCTTGATAGATCATAGGCCTACAAAACCTAGGGGGCGCCCATGTCTGCGCTTTGCCATAATATAATTGATTAGGTTCAAAGGTTAGATAGCCTATATATAGCCACACAATATCTAAGTTGTTGCATATTTTTATTTATTTATTATTATTCATTGGGTATGTATATAGCGTAGATAAGGGCGAACTACAACTTTACAGTTGCTTGCATTGCGATTTTATACATGAATCCCAAATTTGGGATGTCGGCCATATTGGCACATAGGAAAACCTTTGAAAGGGATGATTCCTCTTTGGCCTCCTCTAATCCCCAACTGCTTGTCTGTCTGTCTATTGTTGTAGCTCTCAGTAGTCAATATAATATCTCCCGGTTCCCATGCGATGATTTCTGTAGGCTATCCTTTAGCATTTCTACGTGGCTCTGGTAGCGACTATCGACGGACGCGGCGATGATGTTTTAGTAAACGTTTATTTTGTTTGCGAAACGGTAAATGACTGACCGCGGACCGATATTTCGCGTTTATGACTACTTGTATCGGGTGTTTCCACTTGGATCGTAGGCTACCATAAAGTACGTGGGAGAAAGTCAACTTCGCATGCATGTAGCCTATCCTAACTCCAAACACAACAAGGGTCGTTTATAAGGTAAGAAACAGTTTTAATAGGTTATAGGTCTGCCTACGTCAAATTCTGTTTGTGAAACCACATGATTATGTAGCCTAATTTCATACCTGCCGAGAAATGAATCAGATAAAGTTTGTCGACAGTCAAGTGGAGTGTTGCGTGAGAGTTGTGATCGCTATGTGCTAATCAACGTCGTTGTTTTAGTATTGTTGAGAACTGTTCACGTTAATGCTGTTTCATTTGGTAAAGTTTTAGCCTACTACACACATGATCACAGAAACCACACAGACAATATGCTGTTGTAGGCCTCAACTTTTAAAATAGGCCTACATATTAGGCCTATGGATGTAATTTCGTTGACTTTTACAGAAAATAGCCAATTTATTAGCAGCCTTAACGTTTTCAGCATGGTTAAGCGTGGTATGGACACTATTTGAATAACCAGGATAGGCCTACTATACCGGCTGCCAACTTTTCTGTGTGAAAGCATAGAGTTTAGAGTTAAATCGAGCTATGCGTGTATAGGTGAATTTGTAAATTGTATGTCAGGAAGTGAGTAGGCCTGCCTATAATTCCCTATGGATGGGCAGCCATAGTGTCACGTTAATCTCTACATGGTCAATCCAATGTGAATAGACTAAAGCTCAAATCGACTGGAAGGAGTTGTGCTGTCTAAGCACACGCACAGACTGAACACAGCTGAAATCGAATAGCCTGTTGTTGGCACGGAGTGAGTAGCTCTCACAGGTGGTGTAGCCTACTGCGAACAGGGACTCCCTCTTATAACTAAAGGCAGAATAGTGCGGAGTCATGTCAGCCTTTCATAGTGACATGATATTATGGGTGGCCTGTGTGTTAGGTAATCACATTTTGTGTGGTTGATCAAAGATGTTATTGGTCCTAGTTTGTGAGGACGGACCCTTTTGATACAATGTTGACATTTCTAGTTCTCCAAAAGTAACACACGTACGTTCCCCATTATTGTCATATAGCCTAGGGCTACGTTTTTGAAATCGAATGATAAACAATTGGGGCAAAATAATTGTAATAAGTGATTTGCATAAGTGATACATGTTTGGCAGAAAAGCTGCACTATCTTGTGTGCAGCGTACAACTAGCCCTAACAGTGTCTCAACTAATACGATAATAGATTTACAATAGTAAAACTTGGAGAGGCGTCCCTGAATTGACTATAGGCTCACTCGTTTTAGGCCTACATGCGATGGTATCTGTAAGAAGAACGGGGGGGGGGGGGGGGGGGGGGGGAGTGAAAAAAAAAAAAAAAAAAAAAAAAAAAAAAATTTAAAATAATATTTTTTTGTGTGAATTGAATAGTAAAGTTGACGGGTGGGGTGTAAAACAAAAAAAATTTAATTAATTGTTAGAAAAAAA
>JAODUE010000009.1:3294054-3309057 GCA_027564755.1 Amblyopsis hoosieri
TTTCATCGCGCCCGGTCCCTCTCAATCTATCTCTATCTCTCTATCTCTCTCTCACTATCTCTATATAGCTCACTCCCTCCCTCTCTCACACAATCTCTCACTTCCCCCCCCCCCCCCCCCCTCCCTGGCCAGGATCACATGGCCCTCCCTGGGGCCGGTGTGTCGAGGTCTAGCTGTCTGGACGGCCGCCTGTGGGCACGAGGAGGTGAGGTTGGCCTGTCTGAGCAGCACAGACCCTTCTTATGTAACGGCACGCTGGGCAGGATGCGGCCACATCCGCCAAGGTCAGAGACAGACAGACAGACAGGTTTGCCGCCCGCCACACAGACGCACCCAAGCGGTACCTTCTTGATTAAGGAACGATCGACGTATCTGGCCATTTTGTTACTGTCCACTAACCGTGGCCCCGGGAGGAAGGGGAGGGCACGGGGTTATTGACTGTTTAAAGGCACACAGCTGTCTGGACTCTGGGGGGAGGAGGGGGGGTGGGTGGATGAGGCGTGACTGAGGATACAGTAAACAGCACACAGCAGGGCATAAAGGATGTAAAGCATGAGTGTGTGTGGGGGAAGGACGGACAGACGGACACACAAGACACATGCAAGAGTGTGGAACAACACAGTAACCAGGCCTGCCAAAATCCAATTATATAAAGCCAGACCGCATGGCTGAAGGCAAGACTGACAGACAAGACAAACAGACCAGAGAGAGAGCGAGAGAGAGAAAGGAGACACACACACAGGCAGGCAGACAGGCAGACAGACAGGTGGGCGGGCAGACAGACAGACATACACACAGACAGACAGCACGCAGGCAGACGGACAGGTGGGCGGGCAGACAGACAGACAGACAGGCAAGCAGGCAGACAGACAGACATACACACAGACAGACAGGCAGGCAGACAGACAGACAGACAGGTGGGCGGGCAGACAGACAGACAGACATACACACAGACAGACAGGCAGGCAGACAGACAGACAGACAGACAGACAGACAGGTGGGCGGGCAGACAGACAGACAGACAGACACACAGACAGACAGACAGACAGACAGACAGGCAAGCAGGCAGACAGACAGACAGGTGGGCGGGCAGACAGACAGACATACACACAGACAGACAGGCAGGCAGACAAGCAGGCAGGCAGGCCAATGAGCCGGACAGCGTGTGCAGCTGCAGCAGTCTGCGGTAATGAAATCATAGCATACAAATAGCAAACACAGGAAGCTAAAGAGACAGCTGTCTGCCGTCTGTACCACAGCCACTATCTCTGGCAGGCCAGGCAGACATACAGACAGACAGATAGACAAACATACAGCAGGCTGTTCTCAGACACTGTTGACTCAAGGCCAAGATGACAGAACAGGGAGGCAGGCAAACACCAGCCAGCATGGCTGACGTTTAGCTAATAGCCATTACAGCACCATTTCATGTTTTATCATTATCGTGATGACGCAACTGTTTTTTAGAGCAATTTCAAGTCTAGAACTCATTTTTCTCCCCACAAGTTTCTTTATAAATATTTTATTAGTCATTTATTAATATTATTTTCATACAGTCACAACATTTGACCTAGTTGTGACACTAGCTGCAAGTGTGATTACTAATGAAAGGGGATTTTGTCTTAGACATGTTCTACAACTCATTGTCTGTGTGCAATAGCCTACCTCCCTGTCTAATGACAGTCCTTAGTATGTAGCGTGAACAGACAGAAATACCACAGTCAGACAGATATTGCACAAGATGTGCACATCATCGAAGGGGGAAAGTTTATTTTATTCCTGTCTATAGCCTCAAGAGAAACGGAACTTACTATTGCAAAAGAAATAAGCCAACAAAAGATGTTTAAACAAGACAAGAAAGAACCCGTCACTCCCTTTGTGGCAAATGATCTCATTGGTTGATACCATGGCTGCTCTTCAGTATAGATTTAAGCCATTTCTGCCCTAGTTGTTTGCTGGTAGTTGCGTCCAGTTAACTGTGTTTACACTTGTGGGATAGGCCGACTAAGTGCTGGAGCCCTGGGGTACAAAGGCTCATTTATAGTGAGAGTCTCGCAGTTTAACTGCTCCTGCTACTCAACCCAAACACCAAACAGGATGCGAGGCTAGCAGCCGTTCAGAGAGCAGAAGAAACATCCAGAAGGCTCGCTTGTTTGCTTTTCGGCTCCTCCAGCGGGCGCTCGCTGGGAAACCACAAACTACTCGTCAATGTGCACATTGACGCTTTGTGTAAATACGGGCCATCGGGAGGAGGGTCTGGAGACAGGGGTTAAACCGACGCATGAGCAGGTATGCAGGAGTCTAGGAGCTCCCTGACGGCCTTTCGCTGGCATCCACTGGCATATGGAAACTGTGAGTCAACCGCTGGAGGATGTTCAGGGACATGTCCGTCTGCCTCACTTCCTGCTCAGGAAAACGCAATTTATGCACCAATGCACATGGCAACACTGTCACACACACACACACAGACACACACACACGCATCAGCGCATCTGGGAGCTGGCTTACCTTGTTCCCTGGCCAGTGACCTTTCACACACTCAGTAACCCACTCTGCTGTGGGGACGTGTGTGTGTGTGTGTGTGTGTCTGTGTGTGTGGAGAAGGGGAGAGGTGGGACACTACCAATACAAAAGTCACCTAGTTCCTGTAGCCTTTCCAGGAATCATACCATGCGTGTGTATGTGGGCCCTTCCGCCTGGCTGTCTGACTGCCTGTCTGACTGCCTGTCTGACTGCCTGTCTGTCTGACTGTCTGCAAAGTGTTGTTGCAGTGTAGAGTTTCACTGTGGCGGCGTGTATGTCTGCCACAATGCTGGATAAAATGTAAGTAAGAGTGGCTCCAGAGAGACTAGTTTGCTCTGACAGATAGACACAAGGATTGCGTCATAATAGCCGCCGGTTAGTCGCTTCATTATGTAGACTGTGCCCCACACACACACACACACACGCACAAGTGTGTATCATCCAGCTTGAGCCGTGTTATTCAGCAGCAGATAAATGCACAGAACATCTGCCTACATGATGGTGTTCACAGATAGCAAGGCAATCTCCTGTTTTAATAACATAACACCATAATGATATGTACATTTTATTACAGGCAAACATAAAATTGAACTAAAATGATTTTATTCTTAAATCCGCCACACCCCACCCAGCTTGACAACCACTGCTCAAAAGGCATAAGGCTGGCACAGGCTGCCACAGAAATGAGGTCAGCTGGTAGACATGACAGCAGACTGTGTTTCCAGAAGGCTCACACCAAGTTAAACACATGGGGGAGGGCGGGGGGACTCGGGCTTCTCCCTCTCTCTCTCACACACACACACACACAGAGAACAGAACGCGTGTTCTGGATTCCTGCGCAGCGCTCTCTCACACCTGCACTCACTATAAATACATGCTCCTCCAATGGCTGTCTGCCTCAACGATGTAGCTTAACCCACTGCATGCCGCACAGGTCCGCTACCACACAAAACTATGTTACACGCTGTTCATTAGTTAATCAAAGACCAGCTTATGTATGTACACTTTGATTCCACCCCCCACCCCGCCCAATAATAATAATAATAATAAAAATATAATAAGAGAATCATTTACGGAGCAGGCTAATTTGTCTTCAAATAAATGTGCACGTCATTTGCCCTGTCAAACTAATATGACGAATAAATCAAGCTAACACAGTGATGCACATTCTGGACAGAGAGAGGCTGTCATCTGACCCCACTGATCAGAAACAAGCCAAGCCAACCCTTGTTGACGATCACCACACAATATACAACAAGCCCACCGTGGCCAGGTCATGAGACATAGGCAGGTCAATGACAGAGAAACAATCTAGGGGCTTCTTTTGTGTGTTCGTTTTTACCCCCTGTACTGCATGCGGCACATTTCAATACTCAGTGTTCCCCTTGAGCAGTGATTCCCGACCTGGGGTCCACGCACCCCTCTGTGAGGGGGAGGGGGAGGGGGAGGGGGCGCGCTAGAGTTCACGCGTGATCTCATTTGCTTTGAGGTCAAACATGCATTCAAATGTTTGACTTGAATTGAATTGCAAAATGTATACATTTTTTTAATAAATCATATGCAATGCCAGGGCCAATCAAAAATAATAGCATATTATTGACGAGAATAATTTACGGAGCAGGCTAATTCGTCTTCAAATAAATGTGCACGTCATTTGCCCGAGATCAGCAGGGCTTCATTTTGGGAGACACGACCCTCTGGAAGAGAAGAGACACACTTTCCCTTCAGTTGACCAGCTGACCTGACTCCGTCAGACCAGTCACCAGACCAGACACCAGATCAGGACTGTCACGGGGCAGATATTGGAACCACCTGTCAGAGGCGTCGCTAACACTTTGCGCGCCTGTTTGACACGTGGCAGCCGTCTGTTCACAGCTGCACGGGCCACAGAGCACAAGACTGAACAAGACGCACGCAGCAGAGAGCCAATCACAGCGCATTATATGCCAAACGTTACATGAGATCGTGTTTCTGTCGCACACAAATCACTATGACGACAACGACAACGTGAAGGTCCTAAGAGCACTTACTTTGTCTAGCGACCTCTTATGCTGGTAGTGGAACTTCTCCTTGACCTCCTCTAGGAGCTGTTGGAGCTGGGGCTCCTCCGGTGTGCCCTGGTACTTCCTGGCCAGCTGCAGGTAGCAGGGCCACTTGGCCGAGTCAAAGCCCCAGTGGCAGGTCCTCTTGTCGGGGGACTTGTGCGAGTGCATGACGAACTTCTGCGGCGAGAACAGCAGCTGACACTCCACGCACTGGATGCACGGCGCCTCGGGCTGCCCGTAGAACTGGGGGACGAAGAGGCCCTGGCACTTCCCCAGGCACTGGTGCTCCACCTGGAAGCTGGCCTCGCTCTCCATCAGAAGGCCCCGGGGAGCCAGCTTGCCGCTGGGGTCGGCAGGGAGGGTGGCCCCTGGACGCAGCAGGGCGTTGCACAGCCTCTGGGCGTCCGTGAGGGTGATGAGGCCGCACGACGGGGCGTTGAACGGCAGGATGCCCAGCACCTTGAGGACATGCAGCTGCTCTGCGTCGCAGCGCGAGCAGTAGACGTACAGCTCGTCGCACACGCCATTGATCTGCTGCAGCGAGAAGTCGCGCAGCACCGAGTTGAGCACCTGGGGCAGGCACAGGCGCTTCTCCCCGCCCACGGCAAAGCACGAGATGGACTCTCCTTCCAGCAGGGAGTGGGTGAGCTCCGTGGAGCTGTCGCACGGGACCAGCAAGGGAGCCCCGCCCAGAACCGGTGGGGAGGACAGGGAAGGCACGATGTCAGTGTGGGAAGGCTCCGGCCCCGTGCGGGCTGAGAAGGCAGCCGGGCCCCCCAGGGAGATCTGGCTGCTCAGGGTGAACTGGGCCAGCGTGTGTTTGAGCCCCGGGCTGAGGTCCAAGGCTTTGGCTGAGCCCATGGCGTGGTAGTCGGCGTGGCCCTCCATGTCGAGGTCAGACTCTCGAGGAGGATCCTCCACCTGCTCTCTCTTCACCTTGGGCGTCCGCGGGAGGGACTCCAGGCTACGGCGCTTGAGGTTTATCTCGGCCATCAACCGCTTCTTGATGGGAGCGTCCTCCAAACGCTCGCGGTACAGCCGCTTCATGCCCTTATATGAGGTCATGTCCTTGAAAGGAGTTTTCACACTGGTCTGGGTGCTAGCCATGTCTGAGCACAGGGTTATTGTTCCGTCTGTCTGTCTGCCTGCCTGCCTGTCTGTCTCTTGGCTGAACTCCTGTATTTCTCCACGTCTGGGGTGTCTCCCTATCGCTTTTCAAATGATACAAATCGTCTGGTATGCAGAAACATGCATGATGAAGAGTGACAGATTCAGTGTTTCAGTCTGCTTCCTAGAATGGAGAAGGGGGGGTGGAGGTGTTACATTTAGAAAAGAAGCAATCAGTGTTTCTCTGCATTGTCATAGTGGAATACACATATTGCTATTGCAAATTAACTCAGCAGACAATGTTATGGACCATGACATATAAGGACTAAATGTTTTATGGCTGCTGTTGGTTGGGGGTTGAAAAGGGGCATTGGCTGTTTGCATGGCCCACTAAGCCAAATGGCCATTACCATAGTTCACACAAGCGCAAGGCTTTTCAGGCCTTGTAATTGAACCCCGGGAAGCATTTGCATCCAGATCTTCACTAGAGGTACTGAGACAAAATTTCCAACACAAAGTGCGAGTTTTAACAAGCAGAACCAGTTGGCCAGACAGGCAACTCAAATGGAATTCACTACCAACCTGCCCCTCTTCCATTACATTCAGTCTCATACATGACAGTCAAAACATTATCATTTAGCAAATGAAAGTGTCCTTCCCCTACTATTGTTTTGTCCCCCATGTCTATTTACCCCACGCTGACCTCATCAATTGCGTGAAAAACAATTGATAAAAGAGTAACGGCACACATTGGCTTTTATTCATTTGTGACAGACACGTACTGCTTGACATTCAAACCAGTCAACTGCAGTGATTTACCCATATTAGCAAGTTACCTAGAGGACAGTAAAATAACATTTAAAAGAAAAACATAAAAATGTAATGTAGTTGGTGATGGCTACTGCAATACGACACAAAGGTTACATCGGACTTATTATAGAAACAATTGTGGGCCAAACAAAACAGACAACATCGATAATTGAATCTGATATTAATTGTTCCAAGGTACAACTTGTATTTTAGACGCAGCTCAAATTTCAACTAAATACATTTTTTTTATCTATTGCGCGTGTGCTACAAGCAATCGTAGCCTGCATATTACATAACAATCATATCCTTGCACAAAATAGATCGCAATGTAGCGGTTCTACAAACGTAGTTGTGTGCTTTAATATTAATAACAGTAGAATTAAACAAACTGCAGTTCGGATATCGACGCCTTGTCTGTGGACAGGGAGCTTCGACGATCGGTTATATTGAGTTTGTGAACAGGCATCAACGAATTCCAATCTTTAACAAATAACCTACAACACATGTATATAGTTGTGTAATAGCAATCAGATATTGTACCCGCTTACGGAATTGTTGTAAATCTCCAGAATTACATATTCACACCCGCTGTGTCGAAATTCGGCAAGGAGAACAATTTCGGCAATATGGTACTAGCTGCAAGGACATCGCGGATATTCTACTGCCAGTATGCTCCATTCCGGCTCCCCTCAAACTGTACTCCGTCTCATCTGGCTCGCAACGACGGCAATGGTATGCAGACAGCACTGATAATGACATTCACTGTCTACAGTCTAGTCTGGAATGGCATCGCGGTCCAGACGGCAGTACGCACACGCAGTCAGATAGCCTAGTCAGTTTATCATATGACTAATATAAGTAAATCTTCGGCATTTAGCTTGCTTCGGAATCCAACTGACATACCGCAGACACACAGGCAATAAAACATAACAGAATCATAAAAGCTTGATTTTAATTCCCACGTTTTAATCAGTGTAAGATATACAAAAATGTATTTACACACACGGGAACTACGTGTTTATAAAATATCCGCATTTAGGTTCGTAGGCTACGGTACACGTAATTTCGTTTACTGTAGGGCAGAATATTAGGTGTCGTAGAAAATGTGTACCCGCACAGCCCGCAAACGAATACGATGGTATTCGAATAATTGAACAGGAAAAAGAATGTAATTGAAAAATATATGAATTACATTTAATATAATTCAAAAGTAAGCACTTGAGCAATACAAAAACAATACTCATGCGGAGCCGTGTTCTAACTGTTCAAATTGTACAAACATTAACATCTTCGGCAGGGGGGGTATTTCAGCACGACCCTTGTCCTAGACTAGATGCTTGCTAGCAGTAGCTAGCTTAAGCCACCAGTGAGTTTTAAAGAAGGCAAACTAAGATCGCGCTAGCTCGCTTAAATCATAAGCGCGCGTCTCTCATCTGCTGCGGCAAACACTGAAATCAACGCTAATAAGACGAAGAATCGATGTAGAACAACCCCAGAACAGCTCACTTAAATGACATAGCACCAGCTTGTAAACACTTGCCTGTAACGCCGTCGCTAGTCCTCTCTCGCTCGGGTCTTCTCCGTACTGAATGCCTGATCGAGCGACAACAAGACGCAGCTAGAAACACCACTACACCTCCGGAACGTCACTGCACTGGCTAACAGGATACGTCACCCGACTGACGGAAACTATGCGGGGGTGTCTGTCTGTCTCGCAGTCTGGGATTTGTTTGTATCTTTTTGCCAGCGGAGAAGTCGATGATAGGAATCAGATTAATTAGTAGCCTATATGTTGTAGCCGATTGTAGCTAGACGTATTTAATATGTTTTATTGATACACGTAGACCACGTTTAATGATATTAATATAAGATAGCTAATTACACTATTATTACAAAAGACCCATAAATAAATTACCCAGACTCCTCGACAAACGGCTACTGCTGAATTTCGTGTTGTTTTAATTAGTAGGTTTGTAGGTTCTGTACAGTTGCTGGCTGCACTCACTGGTAGGTCGAACATACAGTATTTGTATTGACAAAGGCATATGCATTTGTACTGATTGGACTAAATGGCAATGGGGTTCTCCATTATTTGAGCTTTGTATGACTGTGTCAAATACAATTCGTAAAATACAAAGTTGTTTAGGGATAAAGAGAAGTGAGAATAATATTAGGCAAACCGGTTCAGGGTGATGGTCAGTGCAAGCATGTGTTTTCACAAGATATCCCTTCCCCCAGACCTTTTTTTGGACATACCAGGGTCAATAGGTCAGGCTGACTATTCGGCAAGTGATGGTGGTGTTAATGATATCTGAATTTGAGAAGGTCAATTTAGAATGCCTAACATCTTATTGAGAAATCCTGTTATTATGTCTACATTAATTATCTACACAAGACACATTTTAATGTTTGTCTTATCGATGTCTGTGCATCTGCTTGTACATCAATCCATCCATATCCCTGTTGTTCTTAGCTAGAATCTTCCATCTAGATGTTATTGTTCTGGCCAGTCTGTGTGCAGTGGCGTTATAACTCTGGGAGTACACCATGGCTGCCTGCACCACAGAATGATGTCACAGCAGCCCTGTGTGAGCAGAGAGGCTTGATAAAGCTTTGATAAACAACACTGACAAGTTTTACTGCAGCCTCTCTCTGGCCCTCTTTGACAGCAAGGTCAGCAGTTGTATTATGAAAGCAGATGCGCGTACACCCTGTCCAGCCCCACAGAACAAGAGGGACATTGATTTCCCAGTAATAACATCGCTCCGTGTACTGCATGCGGAGGGTAAATTAATCTCATATGTGCAATAACATGGCTGCAGCTGATTTCTCATTAAGGGGGAAACAGAAAGATGCAGGACTACATTGTATGGCTCGTGGCAAGGGAGAAGAGATTCACAGACTGTGTGTTACTGACTAGCACATTGATAGACCTCTCTATTACCCCAGACTGTCTCAAGTGTTATCGGACTTTGCACTAAGTGGACCCCAGAAGCACACACCTCACAATCATTTTCATGTATCCTCTCTTAGATCAATGTGGGATACACTCAAAATAATATGGCTTGAATTGTCCATCGGATAGATATTTGAATTGCATGCCTTGATGCATTTTTGACGTCACACACACCTAATGGCCACTGTATAGTAGGAACATATAGAACATGCTTCTGTTGCGAGTTCACCCTTGAGTTTCCACAGGTGTAATCTTATACAGTCTGTTCTTGTTAAACCGAGGATTCATTTATCAAGAAGAAAACCAAATGCAATTCTGTGTTTGAATATACTTATATGTGTTTGCTCTGCTGGTTATTCTATTTCGTGCCAGGTTAAGATTTTTCTAAATATTTTATTTATTTAGCATAGAAACATAAATATTTTAAACTGTTAAACTGTATTGATTATTTCACTTATTTAGTTTTGTGCATGTAATGTTATTTTACAATGTTCAAATACATATTTTTCTGTGTCTGTGTTGAGACTCGAGATGTAAAACAAAGTATACTCCTGCTACAGCCACTGTACTAATGTAGGCTACCTGTAGCATACACTAGCACTTTGAAGGGCAAGGGGCACAGTGCTTATTGTTCACCCATTCACCCATGCAGTGCCTGCTGATTAACTTGGTACAAACACCATTAAATGCAATAATATGCAGACCGTGGCAAGTGGTACACCATGAAATGGTGCAGTGTATGTTAGCAGAATGTGATTCCTTATATTGCTTAATTAAGCCCTTCAGGGATTGAATAAAACACCAACAAGATAAGTCCCATTAAAACACAATGCTTTTCAGATCCCCCTATGTTTTACATCATTAATTATACAAGGTTAGTATTCCCTGTGTCTTTCACAGGGCGATGAGGAGCCACAGTGCCAGGGGAGGCAAGCCCCTATTCTTTGCCACAAAGGGCACAAGAACAATGTCAAACACAGCATCTTGGGAATACAGAAATGTTCATTCCCGCCCTTGGTACAGCAATTGTGTCTTGTGTAGGCTAGTCATACAAGAGGAGGAGCATTCCACTAAATGTAGTTCACAAGAGACAATATGCAGTAGAAAGTACATGCTGGTTTTCTATTGAACACTCTAAGGCCGTGTTCAGACGTAACTTATTTTTTTGATTAAAAGCGCATTTTTCATGTTGGAAAAAAAAGCATCTGAAAGGGTTGTTACAGGCATTATTGCAGGACACAACTCAATCCATTTCATTCTAATCTCTCAATGAACAGCGCTCTGAGAGAGCAGTGGTGTCATTGACCTTTTCACCTCGGGGGATGTGGAGTGGCCTCTAAAAGCCTGGCCAGGGCCATGTGACTGCAGGAGACGCACGCAACTGGATAAGAGAGCCATAACGCCATATACTCTCAGACATGGGTCTGGGAGAACTGGCTGCAGGTTTTGGCCATAAAATAATTAGACTGTTAAAAGAACACACTGAGCCTCTTTTATCAGTTGTCCACTGCTCTTCTCTTTTCAATTAAGGAGGGTTTAAATTTGACCTGTTTGTAAAATACAAACATTTGCATACAGCTGGCATATCCTTTTAGATAAGTATAACATTTGGGGAAAAAAAAATGTTTAAAATGAAATATGCGATTTATTAATCACAATTAAATGTTTTTAATCAACTGACAGCGCTAGTTTACATTCAGTCAGAATATTTAATAATTGTAAGTAATGATATTGTTTGTGTTATATAGCACCACTACCACATTTCCACCCAGCTTTGATTTGTACTTCTAAATAACGTGACTGTAAGGGGATGGGGTAAAGAATGGCGTGAGCCTAAAGGAGGACTGTTAAAGAGGGATATTATAGATAAATACAAGCCACTCATTAGAGGTGGAGGAAGGGCATGTTGCAGTTTAAAAACAATGTTTTCTAACACTGCATACCATGAGGGAACTTCAGTGTGCACTTTAAAATAAATCTTTATTTCTGAATTAACATATGGTTTAATTTCTATTAGGAGACTTGACAAATTCAAACAAAGGCCCCAAAACTTTGGCATTATGTAAACAGGATGATTCTGTTACAAGATATCAGGCCTGGTGTCTCTTTACCGTATTAAAAACGTAAGCTCAAACTGTACGTTATCCAATATTCACAGGAAATGTACAGCTGTGGGATGTAAAACCTTATATTAAATCTATATACATTTATATATCGTTAACAAAGACTAACATTGACCCCAAGCTTATCACCATAAGTGTAGAAATAAAATGTTTATTCATGTTCTGTGTTCTATCTTTACACTGTATTTTGTTAATAAGGTCAGCTGAGTCCTTTGGGTGGTATTCACCCGAGGTGCTGTTCATCATTACTTTGTTCAGCAACAAATAGTGTTTACACATATTTCGCCCAATTGCAGAAATCAATTAGTGACTAAATTAAAAATAAGGTAATAAATCAAAAACGTAACAACTCTTAAATGCTTGCTCATCCTTTCACCGTTTGGTCCCATAAATATATTGCAATTACACAATGACTGGACAAGTCAGGAATTCCCACTTTATCCTTTACTGACATTTTCCTCACTCAAAAGTCAGGAGTGAGAACTTCACTTTTCTGAACTCCAACATGCCATACAGCAGTTAGAAACCAGCCCTACTTAAAAAGTGTGAGTTACAAATAATCAAAATGGAGTCACATTATTGTACATCAGACACCGATTCCAGTTCTATACACATCTTGGGGAAGTTCTAAAAAAAAAAAAAAAAAAACTCTGTGGAACCCCCATACAATGGACCGCAACTGTAGTTTGCCTATTGTGTATTGGACTTTGGATGTCCAAACAAGCTCTCATAAAAAATAGAAATAAAAAGTGGTATTTAACAATACAATTAAAGACTTAAATGGAATTGACAGTAGAAAAAAAATCATTGGAAACATTAACAAATAATTAGAAAGGCATTAAGAAAACAAACCTGTATATATCATTTCTATTACTTAGAACAGTACATTTTCCTATTTATATTATATACGGTACCTTTCTAAAACATACCAGCAAAACATCTTTCTCTGAAAAATATATTTTGGTCCTGTGTGAATGTAAATTACATTGATAGCAAGCATACAATTAGTTAGTGCTTGAGCCTTAAGCCTTTTTGTTTTAGTCTTCCAGCACATTCCCCACTTAACTCATTCACAGTTTGTCAGTATCTACTAGTTAGTGTTATTTGGTTGCTACTCTTAGATTCCCTCACACTGGGAGAGGGTGTCACACCAACCCCACCGTCTCTGTACTATATTCTGTCTGTGTGTATATGCCAGTATTCATGTCTAGGACAGGGACAGGACCGTTCTGCGTGCATTCTGACAACCAGGTTGGACATTTAACATTTAGATCATACATACATACACACACACACAGTGTATAAATATTCATTCTACAAAAGGGACCAAACAGTTATCAACCTGATAACCAGGATGGACATTTAACACTTGGAATATCATATATAGTGACTGCTTTGCTATCATTAAATAACACAAGAAAGAAATATGCAGATTGATTTTTTCTTTCCGTTCTCTCTCATTCCATGGGATAGTGTTTGCTTCAAAGCTTATCAGTAGTGACCAATTATGTTTAAATATGATTGGCGTGGAGCTAAAAGGCCTTGTCTATGATATATCCTCAATGGCAGATAAACAAATAAAACAGGCATTGAAAACACACCACTGTTGTGGAGGAAAGAGGACAGAGTTAATCTCTCATAGGGTGTGCCTCATTCCCCTCCTGCCCCCCATGTTCAGTAGCCTTGGAAGAATCTCGTAGCCAACTAGCGCCAAAAAAATAAAAGAAAAAGAAAAAAATACACAGGCCCCAATCAGTGCAGATTTACATGATACAAAAATAATTTGGAAAGATGAAGGTGGACTTAAGGGCTAGTGGTTGTAAATGGTGTGAGACTGGTTTTGGCAAAGAAGCGGTCTTTGTGAGCGTGTGCAGCCCACACAACATGAGGCGGGCGTCGTCGGTTTGTCTCATAACCATGCAGCTGAAGACACTGGAGGTGTCGCGTGACGTCGCCCCCTCACACACACTCCTCCGCCGACATCAGGAGCGGGTTGATGTACTCGAACCCTTCGAACTCAGACTGGTCGATTTTCTTGACCACGTCGCTGGAGCGACAAAGAGAGTGGTGTGTTAAAAGGCAGAGGGTTAAAACCACAAGCATTGCGTGGAAATAAAGAGAGCCAGTGTGAAACGGGAACTCACTCGTCGTCAGGCGTTAGCTGAATGGGCTCATTGGTGAACTGGGCATCAAAGTTATCCAGTCCAAACTCCCCTGAGATGTTGGGCTTAAATGGAGGGACCACTTGCTTCTGTTCCATCTGAAATAGCAGAAGGCACCGGGCTTGAGCTGAACACATCTCTTGCCACGTTATTAGCAATGTTAGCCTGTTGCACAGTTTATACAGAAGCTGCAAACAGTGCTGTTGGAAATGTGTTCTTAGTTAACCGACTACTAAAACAAAGCCTTTATTTCTGTTTGGCATGTTCCAGGCACGACTTGGTGGACTGCATGTATTCCGTACACCTTATTTATTATGTGTACACAGTAGTGCGTGTACAGTGTGTGTGAGGGGCTGACATCACAAATGGTGTAAGATACGACAACTCTGTAGAACAAACAGTTTATAGAATATCATCTGATTTATTGTAAATCAGACTAAAAACAGGAGAAACATTCCCACTTAGTTTAAAAGCAGTTCAAGAACAGACCACGTCTAGCTAATGCCTCTGCTACACTTCAACTGTAGTCTACGCTGTTAATGTAAACCTTCTCTCCCGTTGTCCATTATGTGGTTGTCCCTGAACCAGCAGCTGCTCCCCCTGCAGGCAGACAGAGGCAGGGCAGGCTGAGAGAGTATGTGTGTGTGCGTGTGGGAGAGAGAAGTGCAACCTGAGCCTCCACCAGACTGTCTGACCGACTGATGGGTCCCTGCAGCCCAGACCAAACAGTGGGAGAATAAAAAAAGGTCACAGTGCTCCCTGGTGAGTTGCCTTGCCCCGCCCTGCTCTCTGCTGTTGCCTGGGTGTCTGCTTGCAGCGAGCCTGTGCGACCTGGCTGTCCATCAGCTGGCAGTGGTTTCCATTCCGTCATATGCTTTGTCTGCCTTATCTGTCTGAGCTGCTTCTGTCTGTCCGTCTGCCTCAAGGAAATTAGTAAATCCCCCCCCCCCCCCCCCCACACACCACTTTCACACTCAGCTCCAGCATCTATCCCGTTGGCACAGGAGCGGCTCAGCTGACCAACTAGAGGCCACGCCGGTTTAGGGTCCGTCCACAAAAATCAATGTACGGGATCATTTTGACATTTGCACCGGCTTGTCGTCGTGACGACTCGTGATTAAAGCAGACGAGTTTTTCTTCTCTGGAGAACAAGGGGCGGTGTGTGTGTGTGTGTGTGTGTGTGTGGGGGGGGGGGGGGGGGGGGGCACACCGAAACGGCCGCGGGACACAAAAAATCCCAGCCAACGGTTATGAAGACCGCCGGGCCCAGGAGGTAA
>JAODUE010000009.1:3319019-3347858 GCA_027564755.1 Amblyopsis hoosieri
ATATATAATTTATTAATAAAATGTATGATGTTGTCTGCCATATATTACCATTGCGAAAATAGGCTTCTTCTTCTTACACTGAGACCAGTATACTCTCACATCCAATTTAAGATCACAACTCACCATATCTAGCGGTAAATATTGTTGCCCACCGTACATATTGCACGATGGCATTATGAAGTCCCGTGTTGAAGTCACTTCCAATCAATGTGAAATCAGGTGTAGAAAAAGTAGTGTATGGCCTTTTGACATGGACAAGAGTTTTGTCTGAATGGAGATTGTCCTTGTCAAGCATAGGCCTACGTGTTCTCACCTACGGTAGGCCTTGGAAATAGACCATAGACCATTTAGACCATTTAGACCATAGAACTATATAGTGTGGTGCCTGGGTAGAGCATGCAAGAAGGCTACCGACTCATTTATTAAAATGATTTTTGCGCTGATAACATTACTACTTGGATGCATTTGCATTTCTTCAACCTCTGATGTTTGTAGTCTTCCGGCTTCATGCTCTCTGTCTTTGAATTCCCTGCAACACGTTTTAATTTTTATATAATTTATTTGAAATGAAAGAGTTATTTGACAGCCCTAATATATAGCCTGTGTGTTAACACTTACACACAATATTATTTTGAGTAACATGCTCATTTAATTAAAAAAAAAATGTTTAAGGCTCATTTACAATGCTAGTGACCATGGATATATGCAGTATAAGTCTGCATCAAACATATGAGGGCAGATAGGACCAAAATCTGCCAGAATGGAGGCTACCAGCCAATCAGCTTTTAGGGGTGGGGACCAAAGACACCAAACACACAACCCGCCATACAAAGACTATTTTAATATGCACCACATTTTGGAGCCAAACACTGGCGGTTGCTACTGCCCCTCTACCCCACTCCTGCGCCCCACAAGCCCTTTGTCCTGTCTCTCAGCATGGAGTCTAATCTCATCAAGAGGCTAGATCAATTTATAATGTGTATAAAGTACTAGCCACCTGGGAAACCTCCATGTGGGTCTGGCAGCGTGCCTGCAAGAGAAGCTGCGGTCCACAAAGAACACAAACAACTATCCAAATGTGATTATAATGTTAGTGAAAAAACTGCACACACAAAAATAGAACAGCTGAATTAAATGCTTGTTTTCACCCCAGACTAGGTTGAACAAGTATAAGATGTTGTAGCGCCATTCGACTGCCTTCATTTAACGCCTTCTGAAACACGTCCAAGATATTCCCTGCTTCCTTCTTGTCTACATCACTCAGAACTGTTGGACGCAGCCCAAGTGAAAGTTTGAGACTAGATTGAACGAAGACACAAACCAAACTTGGTAGACGCTGCAGCATACATCCATCTTAACGAGTAATTTAATTTGGGGTTTAGACATACCTTATTTTTCAATTCAAATTAGTTTAATGTTCTTATACATTAAAATAAAAAAGGGGTGTCATATTAACACAAGCAAAAACTGGATTGGAAACAGTGGAATGATTAAAAGGAGCTCTAGGTAGGATTTTAGAGCAAAACATTTAGCATAATTTACTAGCATAGACATCCATCAGCTATCAGTCAGTGACATGCTATGTGAGAATATCTGATCTGGTTGATATCCTGCTAATCCTAACCCTACTTTGGTCATTTTCTCTTTTAGCTAGCTTGTTGCAATTCTCTTATACCTACAGCAGCTTCCATTAAGATTAATACTTTAATAGTAACTGGATGTTTAGATTAGGGACTAAATTAATATTGTGGATATTTTTAAGTTTATTTATTAGACAGTGGAAATATCAAAACCTCTGGAGGGACCCCAGCTTCTTATTGAGCTGAATAATGAGAACATTTTCAGTAGATGTCTAAGCAAACTGTAGTGCAAAGTTTTAATGAATAGCCTCCGTTTTTACTGTAAAATCAATAATGTTGCAGAAAATAATTATAATAAAGCTTTGCTTGATCTATGATGATTGAGAAAATGAAGTTCGTCTGGCACTCATTTTATTTTATCTTTTTAAGAGTCTGAAATCACACACGCACACGCACGCACACACACACACACACACAGATAGAGAGAGAGAGATAGCGCGCAAACTCAGAAGTTATACAGTTGTGGCCAAGATCAAGATATCGGCGTTCTTCTGAAGAAATTGGTATGTATGTAGCAATCAGCTTTTGTATTGGACATCTCCTGCAACTCAGCTTTGCCACTTTGCTACACGGACGCGCCCAATTTAGCGTACAGGTTTGGGGGGAGGGGGGATTGCGGGTGGCTGCTCCGGTAAAAGCTCAAATGACCCCAGTTATAGAAATAGGACAAATAAATGGGTTGTGTCTCCAATAATGGCAGCCAAGCCCCACCACTCTTTATATTATTTTTGGTGTAGAATAATACAAAATGTACGTGGCATTGCCTCTGGCTCTCAGCTGTGGAAGATCACACAGCATTCGCTATCTCTGAGAAATGCATGAGTCCTGGCCAAAACCAATAATGATCAGACGCAAAAACAACGGAGAGATATTATCTTGTGGTTGTATCAGTATTAGACAAAAACAAACAGGCCAATCCTTTATAACTAGTACATGCCACTAACAAGACAACAAGAGACTGTAAGATATTTTGATACGTTACTCTTACATGTTTGCTGAATCAAATTGTTAGAAAGTCTACAAAAACAAAAATGAGTAACTTCGGAATACAGTCTACATGAACAGATGGAAAAAGACACAATGGAAATTAATGGCGATTGAATTCAACTGAGTTACAAGTCATGCAGCGCAGCTACCACGAATCAACAGTTAACTGATTGCGGACATCAGGTGGCAGTCAAGGGTTAACAAAAGTTAATTACCGAATTTAGCTAACTAAACTCAAACACAAAAAGTCAACTTTTGAGTCATCATAGCAGCACTAAACCGCATGTAAAAAACACAATGCTGTGTAGAATGAATTGCAAAGAGTTCCTTATTCGGGAACTATTGTGGTACGTAAAACAACAGAAACCTGATACATCTGAGTGGGGCATTGAATTCCTCGCACTCTGTTTTGTGGTTCTAGTTGGGGCTTAACAGGTCTTTTATGCTTTAGTGAAAGTAGGCCAAAAACCGCAGGCCCCAGACCACAAGACCACAGGACCTGCCTGCACAGACTGCAGGCCCATGATTGGAGATAGATCAGCTTTTACTCTTATTATTTTGTCATAGTGTCACATGTAAACTCAAAGTGGGATCATCTGTCTCAGAAAACTCAGCTGTATGCTGTATTTTAACATGACAATAGGCCCATCTATCAAATTACTGGTGATGAATATCAGCAAATATGTCAAGTGCAATGTCATTAAAGAAGCCCCAAGAACATAGTGTGGGACATAGCTCTATTTAATCAAGTGTTTGTAGTACAGTAAAACAACTTAGAACATGAATAAAGGGCACACACATCAACACTGATGTGTGATGAGTGTTGAATAATGGTGTTTGCCAAGGGGTTCAGACAGAACTCACAACCAAACTTCTTCTCTGCGCACAAACGTGAACTCCATAGTAAAATGTGTGGGCGCTTGCCATTACGATAAAACCACTTCACATGGAATGACCCTTTTCCTGAGCTGTATTCAGGCATGATCCAAAATGTGGAACTGTGTCTGTCATCTGCCCTGTCTAGGTCTCGCCACAGTTAATGACAACACTCTGGTCTAGTGAAAACACACATTGACAGACATAACTGGCGAAGTGTTGCGTCATATTATAGGAGTACAGTTCAACTGCTTTGACACAAAAGTTGAAAGGTTGGCCTACTTTGGTAAATCTAAGCACATGATTTGGCTGTGACCTTTAAACCCTACAAATGGACACATTAGTTGTCAAATGTGTTGCCAGCAAATAAAGATGTATGTTTAGTAAAGAAGGAACAACTATTAACTATTTTACCACACACACACAATAAAACAATCAAGCAAAAAAATATTCACTAAAGTACATGATGGTCAATCCCATTACGATGAATAATCGTCACATTCTCAGGGATTTTTTGTTCTTTTTCTAGCAAATGCTGTAAAACCATTGTGTCAGAAGAACCCTCGATATATAAAAAACAAGCTTACCTCTTTGGCAGTGCTTTTGTGTCCAGCAGCGCTCGCTGAAGTGTCCGTTGATAGTGGTCGTCTGGCAGGTTGTCTTCCCTTTAGCCGCCCCCGGGCACACATCGCCGCACTCTCTGTCATTCTTGTTGGCCATAATGTAGTTATCTTCCACCGTGTCCAGGATCTTGGACCAGTCCAGGGTAGACAGGTAGCAGAGGTCCGGATTCTTCTCAATCCTCACGGCTCCCCTGGTGATGTTCATCAGGCTGTGGAGCCCAATCTCCCGGAGCTGGAGCATCTCGAACACCACCAGGGCATAGTTAAAGAACAAGTTGTTGCCCCTGATGACGGTAAGGTTGGGAAAGAGGTTGGTGAGGCTCTCCATGCCGTAAACTCGGAAGAGAAGAAGGTAGTCGGTGACCACGGTCAGTTTTGGGTAACTAAGGCCTCGGAAATCTTCGGGCTTGGTCTTGAACATGAGCAGGATCTTTAGGTGGCCTTCGATCACCGTGCAGTTCTCTAACGTGTGCAGGTTGGTCACATTATTACGGATGTCTTTGCTAGAACAAACTGAAAAGGCAACAAGTACAAGTAGTGTCAATGAAATCCTTCATAAGAAGACTGAGAAAACAAATCTAATTAATTGTTAAACTACAATGGTAATAGCTAAGATTTTTGCAGCAGGATAGCATTTTCCTTGGAACTATTCCATCTACCAGTATAGGCTACTGTACCTTGAAACTATCCTAATGCCAATTTCCATATATAACAAGATCAATGTTGAATTAACTGAATTATACTTTTATATTATTTCTATAAAAACACTCACAATTCTTAAAAACATACAGTGTCTTGTTTGGACCACATTCAGACACAGGTGAGACACAAAAGGTGCATCTTTTGTGTAGAGGTTGGAGAAATAAAAAAATAATGTAAAATAACTGTATATTTCATCTCAAACATGTTGATGTAAGAAATAGAAGCTATAGCCTACAGTCAAGGGTTTTTACTAAAGTTCAATATGTAAACCTGCTGGAATTGTTGAGGTCATAACCTCACTTGACAAAATGTCTGTAATTATACGTTTCAAACTTAGTAAGCTTGGTTAAAAAAATATATATATATACGAAGTGCTAGTTAGACAGGTTATTTCAATCAAATTTATGTGGTTTGTCTGCAGGTTTGAGGAAAACCAGGCCCCTCTTCTGGCATTTTGTTTAGCAACCACATATCTGACTACAAGCCCCATTCAAATATGGACCGCTGTCATCAGTGTCATGTTGTGCTCATCCTTGGCTGCTCATATTAGGTTTGTGTAGCTACTGCTGTAACTTAACACCATTTAAATAACATGACCTAATGTAATAAAAATATGCCTCTGTGGGGGCCCTATTCAAGTACCAGTGGTCATGTATTATAAAGGTTGATTAAAAATATATAAAAATGGGATCCACAAATGTAAGCCATGGCCTGTAACATCGCTTACTATCCATTTATTAGAAATATATTTATATCATTAATATATTTTAATTAATATTTAGTCAATTATTTAAAAACATTTAAATTATATCCACCAATCAATACAGATTTTAAATAAATGTTTTCACAAAAAAGCA
Source organism: Amblyopsis hoosieri (assembly GCA_027564755.1). Classification (NCBI taxonomy): domain Eukaryota; kingdom Metazoa; phylum Chordata; class Actinopteri; order Percopsiformes; family Amblyopsidae; genus Amblyopsis; species Amblyopsis hoosieri. Next base: position 3,324,705 of record JAODUE010000009.1, read on the forward strand.
CATGATTTGTAGATACTGTGTATAGAGACATAACCTTTTCAGGTATGTTTCAAATGATGTCAAATCAATGCAATATTAATTTAGCTAACAGAATCATATTTGTGCAGTGAAGGACGGGCATGCATCTGCTTGCAGTAGAGTTCTGAGACATGGTCAGATGGGGTTCATGTCCAGTTATTAAAATAATGTTGTTGTTTATTCGTTTTTTTTTATAGTATTTTTTTTTAAGCTACAGCAAACACATTAAACAAAAAGTTAAATTCTGATATCGATTCTGATTGTACCTCCATAACGTATCAGTAAAAGTAGATAGCTAGTAGATGTGTTGCTTTTTCAGACATGACCCAGACAAATTATCCTTCTTCAGAAAAGAAATTCCATAACTATAGAACCGTGCACATGGCCCACATATTTTCCACGGTAACGTACCACAATAGGGCTGAAAACGATTTGAAAAGGTCTTGTGATGCAGTTAATTCGACCACAACAGTCGATAATGTACACAGTGAGCTTGGAGCCTATATCTGTCACCAAAGGTATTAAACTCTTGAACATGTCTTAAGGTTGACTCTCATGGTCATTAGGTACTATTTGAAGACAAAGCAAAGAGGTGACAGCAGTAAGGACTTCCTCCTCTCCCGGTTATTAGCCAGGCTCTTTTACAGAGATGCCTACAGACTTGTAGGCCAACACCTTGAGTTGCCCAACTGTATAACTTTATGCAGACTGTTAACAGTGCATAAAAATGAGCTTAGTTCTTACAACATAAAGGCCACAGTAAATTCTACACTCTAAACACATGATTTCATTGCAACAGTTATCAGCTGCCTTCCTTGAGGACCGGGGGGAGGGGGGGGCGGGGCTAGCCAGTTTATGAATGGCATCCCACAATGCCATAATTTCAACACATCCGCATCCAAACGAAACACTGCACTAGTGTCTCCGTCAAGGGAGTACAAGTAGCAACTTCAGCAAGTTTAGCCTACTGGAGAATGGATCAATTACCCAGAGATAAGATTAGGAAACTAATTTAAATCTACAACAAGCTTAGCTCTCCCTTATACCCACACACTTTTTATTAACCCAGAGACCAGATGTGCAAAAAGCAAGGTATGCAGGGGATCCAGGAGGTGGCAGTAAGGTGAACCAGGAGGCCCACAGTACTTGGTGACCCTGTCGAGAAGGCAGAACATCACAGGGCGGCAGGTCCAGGCTTCCGTCAGGGTACACTTTCAGCCAGGCCAGTATTTTTAGCGCCACATTCCCAATGGAGAATCTAATACACGCCATTCGCATCTCTGTCTGTCCCAATAGTAACATGCATTGGAAAACTGGAACTATGTGGGGAACTATATACAGCAGGGAAGTCAGGCTGACATTCCCGTCTGTATAATTACGTTGGAAGGGGAGTGCCAGGACAGGTAAGGCCTCTGATGTAAAAATGAAGTTTAAAGTATCCCAACAGTTAGATTTTAAACCATTACATGTACTCCATGTTGAATAATAATATATTTATGTCCTTTTTACCCCCATCGTCAAAAATGTTCAATTTACCACACACAACTACTACCACTGTCACCCTTATTGGAAATGTCATTTAAGAAGCCCCCATGACCTCTGAGTATTTGCCCAAAGCATGATACAAAAATCGATTTGTAACAGAAAGTGGGAATATTGTAGAGATACAATCATGTTTGAACCTCAATCAGAAGCTGAAGATGAGCCAATTGGTCATGTTGACTTCAATGCATCGCATCATGCCAAAAGAATAAGGCATGTCTGTTTTGGCCACTCTTTATAAATGTAACTGATTCTCACGCCAAGTCAACCTTGAAAGTTAGTAAATCTGATATAACATACAAAATAGGCTAGTCAAACAAAAACAGGCCATCTCACAGATGACAGCCAACCGCCCAACTACAACCACAGAGTTATAAGTTAACTACTAACCTACTGTTAGTAAAATATCCTTTTTGTCATTGGAAAAATTGCCTGGGGTGAAATACTATACAACACTTGTTTAGCTAAGAAGGGGTGGGCGATACATCGAATATACTCGGTGTATCACGACATGTTCTACACGCGATAAACTCCTGTATCGTGAACAGGGCTGGACGATTAAAGTTTAATTAAGGATAATTGAGCCTTTGTTTTGCTTTTGTTTGAGTTTTCAGTTTGCTTCCATGCAGCTGACTGGAGGGGGCGGAGTCGGTATGACTAAACACCCTGTAGTTAACAGTATAGTTATTTATTTTGTACAAACTATTTGTAAAAGCAGGATAATATAGTTTTGCTATCAAGGGCTAAAACATTAAATAATAGAAGCTACATGGATTCATAATTATTAGCTTCAAGTAAATTATATTGACAATTGTCTATTTACTTACCCTGCTGTGTTATTATGGTACCCTGTAGTAGTCAGTCACGTATCATACATTTGGAAACGCCGAAACGGTGAGTGTTTTTCTCAATTTATGCCTACAATACTCCTTCAAAAAATTTTAGTCATTTCAGCCTGTGATATTTCAGAACCATTACCGTATTCCAGAAAATGTATTTCCTTAGAGGTCTCATTGAAATAGTAGACTCAAAATCGCTAGCCTATGCTGGTGTGAAATATACCAACAAGCGGGTCGGCGTTATGTCTTTGCTTCGAATTTGGAAGGAAGAAGGAATCTGCTGTAGTAGTAGATAGATTAACAGTGGGTGTTATAAAGGACACCATTTTATAGTAAGTTGTCTGTCACGCATATCAGTCTGTTTTGCTCTGATATTATGCCACCGGAGCTGCAGTGTTCTGCACCAGTGACGTGAAGTTTAGGTTTGATTTACATCTGTCGTGGTTGACACTATTGATAGAAAAACAACAGTGCTTTCTCAGTAGATATTACTCGTTTATTGCAGTTTATAGATTATTCATGTGCCTAGGATTGTCATGATTTAAAGATGGGTGACCCGTATCCGGGTCCCAACAAATAGGCCTATCTGTAAAACACACGTCTCCTATTTCTGACACGCTTGATTGAACCGGATATTTAAAAAATCGGAAGAAAAAAAACGACCGTCGGTTAGAGGTTCTGAATTTCGGTTTCGATAACTTTTCAGTTAATTGTCGAGCCCTAATCGCGAACATCCGAGTATTTTAATTGTCAGGTTTTTTTATATGCTCGCATGAGGTGCGCTTCCTTTATTTCTCTCTCTCTCTCTCTCTCTCTCTCTCTCTCAAACATGACAATGTTGCACCTACAGTATGTGATGCACGTTACATTAGTGGCGACTGGCGAGTGTGTATGACGTCGGCGAGATGTGTGTTCGTTTTTTTTTCCCCTGAGCAGTGCTGGGTGTTCTCTGCTTTCACTCTCAGGCCTCCACATGACCTAACTCCGCCTTCACTCACTAACATATGTGCAAGCACACTTTGGAGGATGACAGAAACACGTAATCAGTTTATTATTGTTAGGAGATAAGGAAAAGTAAAAGGAAGCCGCACACTCTGGAGCTCAGATGCAATAAGTTTAATAAACAAAAACCAATTGTTAGGAGATAAACCATGGCTAAATCATATCGAGATTGTTCAGGTTTCAAATATCTGATAAGCAGCAGTAATATGATGAGCGCAATATGTTGCAACGAGTGCGGAAAACACTCTTTTCCATAATTTACTAAAGTAATATAAACGGCATACTGTTAACTTCTGGTGGATTGTACAGTAAGTACTACAGTGCTGCAAACCAGACGGGACTTAAAGCCATCGCTTCTGCCTTAAAATAAAGCGCTTTGCAAGCTTAATTTATAAGGCTCAAAAATTATTATTCTTTGCATAATGCGGATACAGACTAAACAGATATATTGTTGGTTTGTCGGCTGTTTCTGTAGGCTATGATAAAGGATTATCTCTATATGTCAGGTATGTGCACAAACAGCCAAAATCATGTTAGTGTAACTAAGAGATTCCCTTTAAATAAATATTTTTAGACAACTTTGTGAGCTTAGCTGGATGCCCATTGTGGTCTGTATGGGCTGCAATGTGTAGTCAGTGCACACAACTCTGTATGGACTTGCCTTTAGTTTAGCTTCTATAATTCGATATAGCTGTATATTGTGCTGTCTGTTATTGGGTTAAACAACTGTATAGGTATTTTCAGATGTGTACATATTTTTCAATATTTCAATATTTAAATGTTCATATTTGCAAAGCTGTTTACAGTATCTTGTTAAGCAGGAAAGGAAAACCTGTGTTTAAATTAAACTGGAGAACTGGAGATAATTATGTTTATTGTTTACTGTGTTAGTAAACAGAGGAACCATTTGATCTTTATTTCGATCAAAGGCTTAATAAAGGCATTTGTGACATCTTAGATGTATTTGTCTTAAAACTGAGCACTTAACCAAAAACAGTATTTCGAGATATATATTGTGTATTGCAATTCAGCCCCAAAATATAGAGATATTACTTTTGGTCCATATCGCCCAGCCCTACTAAGAACCAGCTTCTAGGAGGAGTTAAACACTTGGAAGATTAATTTTGATTGTATGGGATGTACTTGAAATGGAAAAAAATAAAAATAACTCTGAAATTGGCTCTGTTTTGCAGACATACTTAACAAGATGAAATTACCTGGTTGGTTCAAACAACACAGGTCTTGTCTAAAATGTGCTTTCACTTAGAAAAATGAATATGGGAACATCATAAGCAGAGGAGTTACCATGGTGACAAAAATGGCTTACGCACTTTTCATTAGTTTCTAGTACACAGCCTTCTCTGAGCCAGACAGACTGAAAACATAGGCGCTGTTTCGGACCATCAATTACAATCATGTGAACAACAAATTTCCACTGACCAATAGCCTAACACCAGCCCCAACAGATGCACTTTAAAGGCCAATTAAAAAGGCAGAATGATGAAGGTTCTCAATCTAATTTTAACATCAACCTGAGCAAAGAAAAGCATTAACTGTTTTATTGGCTGTAACTGCTGCACCTCTTTCTAAAGAAAGGGGTGATTACCATCCAGAAGGAATAATAAAAAGGTTAGGCGTTACAGTCCCCAAATCAGATGGTCCTAAAATGTAATTAGGCGTGGAAATAAACTGCTTTAACTTTCTGCTTACAAGTTTCTTGGAGTTGTTTCTTGTTCAAGTGAATTATAGGGGGTCATTTGATATGGAGCATTGGCCTTTGCAGCCATTTGTCCTAATATTAAGAAGATATATCTATACAACATACAGTATGATTACTGTACAAAGTTGAACGTACTGTGTGCAAAAATTGTATCATGAAAGCTACCGCTGCTTAACATCATACTCTACTTTAACAAGCATCACATTCACTACACATCTATAATAGTTGCCGTTAAACACTTTTTGCTACGGAAGTAATCAACAAAGCCAGTCAGTCCAGTTATGGAGATGAATGGGGAATACTAGCTGAGACACAGAAGAGAGAGAGGCCTGTGAGAGAGATAATTGCAACACTTCCCCTTTCAAGGTTCCGCAGGTCTGTTGTTTTCTAACAGAGACTATAGCTGCCGACTGTAGAGGTCATGTTTATCGTTGCTAAAGTGATGTGTGATGTATTGTAATCCATGCTTAGCAGTATTGTAAACCTCACTCAAGTATTCATCCTGCCATTATGAATACACAATGTGCATGCCACATACAACTTAATTAAAGGCATTTCCTATTTATTAAACAAGGGTTAATCTAGGGCTTTATGAGAAGATTTTCAATGGAATATGCTAAGTCGGCCTGTAGCACCTAAAGAAAGTCACAATCGAAACCAGAGGCCAGCTAACATTTTAAAAAGGGAAAAAACATTGTGTAGCATTGCCTTTGCATATAACATAATGTGTATTAGGCATGGGTATTTTTTAGGTTTTCCAGCAGACAAGTGAAGTCGATAAGGCTAATGTCATCTTTGATGTAAACAAACACCTGCAAGACCATTTAAAAGCCAATTCAGATATGCCAATTTTCTCCACGTACACTTGAAATTGAAATCAAAAGGCCAATGCTACAGCTGTCCATGTCCATATAATTGGCCTATTAGATTTATACTGCATAAAATAAACCTGCTTCTGGCATCGTGCTATATAGCCAATAACAGCAAGCCAGTATTTAATAACCATAACACAGTTTCATCAAGCAACCCTTATTGACATTTTAAATGTAATGCACACATGATGTGATAAGCACTGTTTTTAAAATCCCTATCAAGACCCTAGTGCACATTCCCATTGCCAATGCTAGTAGTCTATGAGCAGTTTACAGAGAGATTTGAGCTGTTTTTAATATGTGATTAATATCCACCTTCAAGCCTAAATCTTTGTCCTGCAGATACCTTAACCTAGACAATGTGAAAGCCTGAAAACATTTCCATTTTGGCCAATTTTGCTGTGTCTTCGTGAAACATGCTAGCAGATTTTTACTTGTGTAGGGGACTCTAAATTAGATTAGGATGGTCTCACGAAATTCTGTTCGACTTCGCCGCGAGAATCAGTCTGGAGAGCTTGGAAATCGAGGTGTTTCAGGCTGGTAAACCTAGTGTGTTGCCAATCAGCGTTGTATTGTTAGCTACGGGTGTGGTTTTGGTCGGTGTGACGTAGGCGACTTTAAAACAACTCGAGCCGAAACGCCTAGAGATGATACAATATAGCCTCGTTTTTTTTCAAATTTATTAGAAGAGCAAAGTCTTTTCTCAATAAAGAATATGTTTTCACTCTTCTCCCGACTTTTCTACTGCAACGGTGGATAGCAACTGAGTCGACAGGTTTCTTCAACATTGAAGATTCGGTGAAAAGCAACAGTTTCCCCTAGGACAAAAAGGGATGCAGGTCCTGCAGAGCATCAAAAAGACGCAAAGAAGGTAATTTGGTGATGCACATGCCCACTGGCTGCTCCCACTTCCACATTTAACCCTGCAGCGCAGATTAGGTGTGAACAACATGTTACAATCAATACAAAACCAGCTGATGAGCCCATTTGCCGTTAGATTTGTCACGTTTAAAAAAAAAAAACTGTTTGAGCTCATCAAATCAGCTATGCACAAATGGACATCCTTAAGTGTTTAACGTGTGCTGTTGACACTGAGATAATTATTACCCCAGTGTGAGAGCACAATAACAAGGACATTTCCTTATATGACAGACACAATGTCAAGGATAAAGATTTGAGAAAACAAAACTTGTTTTGTCCGAGTCCTGTTTCATTCCGTTTGTGTCAAATATCAGATAAAATATATAAAACCAGTACATTTTACATTAATAGGCCTATGTCAACCAGGATTAATAGACAATTGTTGAAAGGGACAATTACACAAATCAATCTTTTGTACCAGTGAAACACACACAACCTAAGTGCTCTATGGGCTGGTGGTGCATGCTAGCTATTGTGCATGAGTTGACAGACGTTACTGTTGTTGTGAAGAACTTGTACATCACGATTGTCTGGGCATTGGATTGCTGCCCATCTTTTGGAGGTCTTTAAAGTAAACGCAATATTGAACAAGAGACCAGGAGTGTCTCAATGACAGGTCCCTGCAGTGTTTGACTTTTGTGACAAACAATGCAATGGGCAGGATGTTACCATGCATAGCTACAGTATAGTATAGATATTGTGAGATACCAGTCCAATGTTCTGTCTGAGCTAAGACGCATGACCTGAGCTGAACCAAGCTGGCAGTCACACAGTGGCAGGCAATAATTTAGAGGCGGCTTCAACATGGAAATGTGTTGCATTTCCAAGAAAGTTGTGTTTTTAGTGTGGTTGAAACACACTAAATGTAGGTGGATAACTTTAGCTGAAATCTTCATTCAGACTACAAATAGTTTAAAATATTTGCTAATAATAAATACCAATATATTTACTAATGCTGCATTGTATATAAATATTTCCCTCATGTTGAGTTACTGGCTAGTAATTCAGAAATTCTTGCCTTCAACACTGGTCAGTGTAGCTTTTGAACCCAGCTTGTGTGAGGCCCAAGATCCTCTCTTCCTTGCATAGTTCACCCTCTAGTCTGAGAGGAGCGAAAGGGGGTGGGAGCAACTCAATTACACAACTTGCTTATGATCCATGTCTGCAAAATCCCGCACAAACTGGTTTTATGACACTGTCCATTTTCTCCAAATATCTTCGCCTTATCTAGGCGAAGTTGAGGGACCCCACGATTTTGTTCATTAATTTGGTGTTGCCTCAAAGCATTTATAATCATAATGGCAAAACATTTACCAATTGGTGTCATGAAAGTTTAAAGCTACCATTTGGCACACACACTCTCTTAAGGTGCAGAAGAGACTGGGGCGGAAATTTATTTAGGGGCACCTTTTCCACTTACATTATTTTTAAGTCAGAACAGAGGGCAACAAAGCTACTTGCCCTGGATCGTACAGACTCAATTGCATGTTTTTCATTTACGTTACCATTATTTTACCAAGAAAGTCCCATTAAGATATAATCTATTTTACAAGGGAGAACTGTCCAAGATAGCAGACATTACAAGAAGCATGTTAGTATTGACACCAGATGGTTTGTTACGCACAACCAAATGGGAAGACGTCCATTTAAGCTGTTTGAAAATAACAGGCACTTTCAAAAAAATATTTAACAGGTGACTGAATGAACCATATGCATCAAGTAATTAACGTATTAGAGCAAAAACACCTTTTCCATTGAGAAAAACCTTTAGTGCCATTGCTTTCTCTTTTTTCACTCTAGTTCAGATAAAACTGATGCTATTACAGCATCTACGTCAGGAGGCAGCAACCATGGGCATGAAGTAGCTTAACCAATGTCACACTGGAAATAAGTGTGCAAGAGTTTTTTTGCAAATGATGAAGCACACTCTCATTCGAATCCTCATTCCCTGACATTATAACAAAGTGAAGTTTATAAATGATAACCAAGATTGGTGTAATGTTGGTAAGGTTAATGATTTCAACTTAGATGTGGATATTTCATAAGGATGGCAGCCTTGTATCACACTCTTAAATCATTACTGATTTAAACTGATTATGGGATCACTTTTTTATGTACAGTGCTGCCGGCTCCTCAAGCACTATTTGTCTTCCTTCTGTTCCAAAACACAATGGCAAAATACAAACACAACCTGTAACCCAGCTGTTTGACCAAACGCTTGCGTAGCCTATACTTTTTTTGCCTGTTTTCCCTCTCTCCATCTCCTTGAGTATCATTGCACTCTCACTGGCTTTCGAGGTAACATGGATGCTCAGACTTGTCCGCAGACATATTGGTTCCATCTGGGCCTCTACTACCAGTGTTCTCAATATACTCAACTATGGTGGGATTTGTATTATCACAATAAACTTGTACTGGTACTTTGTACCAGTAGTTGACCATATTGTAATTTATGTAGTTACTTATGGCCCCAGAAACAATCAAAACTAAAATTATTATTTGTATTATTATTATTGTAGTATTAACAATTGTAATCTTTAACATGGTCAAATATAAGTCTATGTATCACAATAATTGTTTGATTTAAATAATAGTATATTAAGATCTTCAAATCCTGACGTGATCAAATGGCCAACTTTTCAATAACATTTAATTTGCATACCTATTTAAATGTTTAGATTACCTGTCAAATGTAACTGACTTCAGTCAATTACTGATAAATGTTTTGTGTTTTCTTAATTCGTGCATTAGGCCTACTCCTACATACAACTACTATTCTGTAAGAAAGTGAATGCAATTACGGCGATTGAGAAACGTGTGAACAGGCACGTCCATTCCTGCTCTACATTTGCGTATTTACTGTTATATTGTTTATTACGTTCCAGTAGCTAATACCACAATTAAACAGGTTAACATATGCATGCATTATAATAGATAATTATTCTCAGGCCATGCTTTGCCACAAAACATTTTGTTTACAGTTCTTGCGGGGTCACATAACTGATAACTGTTAACCTTTGTCCTTTTTTTTAGAGGCAATCTACAACAGCACTGCCTACCAGCTATCATCAGTTGTTATTATTGTTGTTAGACAGCTGTCAATCACAGGGCGACTATTGCTCTAATTTCAACACTCCACGTAAGTACATACATTTAGGTGTGTAATACAAGCAATGCAGATACTTACTCTCTCCATTCGTATAGTGACGGCTCCATAAAATGCACACTGTGGTGACAAAAACCACAAAGAAAGTCCGTAGCTGCATATTGACTAGAGGGATAAGTCAATATCCAACGCTGGCCAAAGTAAATTCGCAATAATCCCTTAGAACACACTTCAAACTAGCAACAACCGGTTTAGGAAAATTGTTTTGTTATGCTGCGCAGCTATTAAGTAAACAAAAATAAAAACAGACAACCCGGGAAATGGGCGGAGGGACAGTCCAACGTGTTCAGTTAAACAGCTAACAGTAGCCCCTTCATTGCCTTCACGGGTGGAAAAGCCCCACTATGACGCACTTGTATCAGCCAATTGTGTATTATCTTTTCGAAATTAAATGCAAGACTGGCAGTTTATTTCACCAGTGTCAGAACATCGTGAGGTAGCTAGCGACCTAGCTGACTGTTGGCCAATTGCAAGCTAGCTAACGCTACGACGACGGCTATCGATGTAGTCCAGGCCACAAGTGAACTTGGGAGACAGTCTGAAACTCTCAATAATATTCGCAGTCGAAGTGACGTGTACATGTGCTATACGGCTCAGACAATTATTTTGTGCATTGTTAGATTATGTGCAAGACTTTATTCCCGACGCAAAGTTAGAAAAGTGCATTCATTTGATAACATTACGCTGATGTCTCCGTGTATTGTGGCACGCGTGGCATAGTAAGCGCACGCGTCACTGCGCTTCACTCACTGCAGTCGTCCGTAAAACAACTACGTCCTCAATGAGCACCACACCAGTAATTTGTGGATTTTGTTTGAAGTGGTTCGGCTACATCAGTGATATATAAATCCAATCGCGAACTCTTCAGTCCATGCAGAGATTTCAATGCGATTTCCACTCGCGGCTGTCAGTTTTCGTCTTCGGTAGTCTGCCCTCGTTCTGTGTTGTTACCGTACACGGTTTCCACACGCAGGACAGCTATATCGACGCTTGTAAGGATTTATCTTAAAGAGGAAAACTAAATAAAACTGATGTTTAAACTAATTTAGTGTCTTTCACACCAGAGGTAGATGGTATAATCTCCCAGGTCCCCTAGGATCCCCTTTTCCCTGTCTATCCGCCAGTAAACAAAACCTGCCAGTGAGCCAGATTGGGTGAAGGGAAAATACGGACTGGATATTATTGGATTACACGACAAACAGTTGAAGAAACTGTATGGAACTAAATAATTTCTGCACGTCGAGGCGATATTGCAAAGTGTTTCAGCAAATTATATTAGTAGCTATTACTATACCATTAGCTATATAGTAGCTATTACTACTATATTACTATATTAATTATAGTGACTAATATTATTTATTCCCAAATTAACATTTGAACGTGATAGATTTATCCTACCATTTCAGTTGCAGAAACGCAACGCTATCATTCATAACTTCAAGATATCAAACATGTATGTCACCTTTTACAAGCAAAGTCTATGATGAATGTTATGTGCATACCCGAGCAGAGCAGAGAGGAGACACAACACTTAATGTAAACTGATCTCCCACAAAGGTCTGTTTGTTTGTAAGCTTTTGCTTTTCACTTGAATAATGCATAAATTGTGTCTTGAATATGCACACCCACCGACAGTAGACTATAGGCTAATTTAATATTCACTTTTATTCCTAACTCCTCTGCGTGATTAGTGAAAATACTCAACTGAATGTGGCTTTCATTACACATGAACTCAAAGTTACAGGTTTACAGCATATTGACCTGAAAATCGAGCTACAGGCAAGTTCTTGCACTTACAATCATTTCACACGTCCGTATTCTGGCAAGGGTAAAGGAAAGGAACATCCATAGTTATTTTAAGAAGCTAAGGAAAATGCAAGGAAGGAGATACTCCAACCATTGTTAGAATATAAACTACTATCACCCCTCTTGACCCTGCAGTTTTTGCACAAGTTTGTGCGGATGGGATTAGCCCTTACGTAGAAAGCCCTTGGTGTTTACACATAAATGTACAATGTAATCACAAAGGCATATAATTGTGTTATATTGCTCTTCCTGGAATGTTTGTGCTCTGAAATTAAGCCACAGTGGCATCTCCATCACCACCACTATTTCACTACCTGTTTACATCGTCCTCGGATCAAAGTAGCGTTGTGGTTTGTGGGAACAAAACATGTCCTGTTAAATTGACAAAATTGTACTATCTAACTGGAACACTAAAACAATGCTGCTTATGCGGATACCTTGGAAAACTGGGCTGGGCATGTTGGGAAACAAACCTACAACTCTGGCTGGGAGTCAGCCCCCCCCCCAACAACATATCAACATATCTATTATTGTATACTTTTAAGTCTAAAACAATCTTGTTTGTTGAGAATGCATTCCAAACAGCACAATTAAGGCATTAGGACAGGAGGCTAAACCAATGGAAAACAATGTACAGTGAAAAGGTGCACAATAGTCTAACGATCAATTAATCCATATATAAGATTTCACTAATCTACCACACAGCGCACACATAGAGTGAGTGAATGGAAACTAAATCAAGGAGGTCAAGGGGCAAAGCTCAATGTTTCGTAATAATGCCTTTTAACCATTATTATCACTGCGCATTGTGCTGAGTGGGAGAGATATTAACAATGGGCCAGTGGTATTAAGTGACAGCCGATTTGACATCCTCAACAGGAACATCTTGCCTTATGGACATATCAGAGCCAAATTGCATTGTAGTGAATTCCAAGCCTATATCCTAATGATAATCCTTTATTGAGTCTGTTGTCTAGTTCCATAGGTGAGGCATAATAAGATTATAGTGTGTTATGTGTCTGGATAAAGACATGTCCCATTTCACTGTTTATAATCTAACATTGGTTTATGTTCTGGAAAATATACTGTATATTTTCTGTATGACAATCACATTTTCTGAAATGTTTCCCTAATCATTTTTTAAAATCGATTTACTGTAATAAAGGCAAGGGAAGGTGATGGTCCATGAACTATTTCCGCCAAGGCAGTGTGTTGATGTGTATGCATCTTTATTGATCCGGTGTGGGTAGTAATAGAGTAAAAAGGTCTGTTTTTGCCAAAGCCAATGTTGGTGGAGTCCTCATTCAATTCCTGTTTGCTGAAAATGAGTGCTGAGTAGCTAAGCAAAGTGCCTGCCACCCACCGGTGTGTGCAATGTGTGTTCTTTGTGCTCACTGAACTCTTTAGACCAGATTAGAGTCATTTTTGACTCAGGACCATTGATACACTATTGACATTAAGATGAAGGAAAAACAAATGACTCATAAACACATGATGTGAATGAAGAGTGGCCTGTTGCCGTGGAGTCGAGGGGTCTGTTTGCTGAGCTCTGGCTCTTAATCCAAGCGGCTTCACGTAGGGCTAGGTCAGATGTTTGGATCACAGCCTTACTAGGGTGGGTTCACCGCAATCCAATTATATGCTGACGAACAACAGGGCCACAGTCCCCAGTCAGATTCAACAGCAAATGTTGAGGAGTTATGCACAAATGCAAAGTACATTTCTATACAGTTTATCATTCTCGCTCCAAGATTTTAATTATAATGCATTACATGTTATATGACTCTCTTTGATGTCTGTAGACTTCATGATATTAGCTCACTGCGGGGAAAGGATTATGGTGCTTTCACATCAAGTGTGTGGGATTAAGAAAGAACCTGGCATTGCTGTGTAACCATCCCCTTTTATGTGCTACATACAGTAGACATGTAGCACCCAGTTTGTGCGTGCTAGCTGAAAAAACAGGGTCAGGGTTCAACATGATAAGGCTGCAACATAGAGCTGACTCAAGCTGTTATTATGGATCTGCCATTCTCTAGGGTACTGTGAGGCTTGTCATCCTGTTCGGAGATAAAGTGTATCTGCCGGTTGTGTTGGAGGAGGATGTTGGATCTGTCCGGCAATTAGTCTACCGTTGGAACAAAATATCAATTTGCGTCAGAATCAGGCCAAGCTTGGCCACAGCCCCGCGTATCCCCAGGTTAATGGTCAGCCACATGCACCTGGAAGCCTTGCCAAGAAATATGGATGTTCTGCATTATGGAGCACGGTGAAGTGGGTTCTGTGGGTTCGGTGACAATCCCTTGTTCACACAGTCCTGCTTGACAGGAGAAACAATGCAGTTCACATGTGATTCATCCCAGGGCATTCCTTCAAGGCGCCACGATGCTCCACACTACCATATGCAGGAAGAGGGAACGCGGCGCATTGATGTCGACGGTGACGTGCGCCACTCATCTGACTTCCCCTTCACGAGCTGTTTAGGTGCAGGCTCTCTGTTCTAAAGAAAGACTCCTTCCTGCTGCAATTTCCACTGTACCTAAAGACAGTATTTTTGGGTTCGAAGGCAAGGCTGTTAGACACACACTGTTCTCTGAGGTCAATAGACACTCAGGTGTATACTAAAGGTGTCATTGTGTGTGTGTGTGTGTGTGCGAGTGTGGGGCCTTTTGCCAACTCCAGGAGGACAGTTATTTCGGTCTCATGCATGCACCTAACTGGAGCCTGAAAAGTAATATACTGTGACACTACATCACAATACAGACCAGTATGGTCCTTTTCATCCCTGACACAAGCACAGACAAATATATGCATGGGGAAACTATTTTTTCTCTCTCAACAGCAAAAGTGGAAGATATTCTTCTCTCTTTTCAAAACACCTTAGTTTTCTCATGGCCAGAGCCTAGTCCTTATGAGGTCCAAAACCATGAGAACTGAGCATTTCATATTGAACAGGAGCTCACACGTGTGGAGGTGGTACTGTTTAGAAGAAAATCACGTCCTTCAGATGATCACTGTGGGACACATAGGCCCAGGTGGCCAACTTCTGCATTCTATTTATTCCTACATTACAGTAGGGTAACATTGTAGGATAATTGAAGCATGGCATCTGTCAGTGGCTGTCAAAATTGAGTTATGCAGTGATTTCAAATGTTTGAGAAATATTATTTTATATTACTATTTTAAATATAGTTGTATTTCACTCTATAAATTATAATACTATATGTGCATGCAATGGTGTTTATTGATGTTTTACATAATTATGTTTTTTCTATTATTTTATAAGAAATAGTTCTTAGCTGTAGTTTGCAACCGTCTACATTTGGGCGTTGCAAGCTATTGTAAATGGACATTTTTTATGGGAGTTTGTTCTCAGAATGTGCACCTGAGAGAAAATAGACTTATCTTTTCCATCCCCAAACTATTTGCAATTCAGCACCTGTTGCTGCTGTTCTCATTCTCAACATTTGCATGTTATTCCATTTCTCAAAACAATTCATACAAACCGCACCACACAATAGATTACCTGTAAAATCCCGTAACTTGCTCAAAATAATTAGTCTATCCCTCAAGCATAAACGTCAATGAACATCAGTGGCATCAGAATGACAAGTTTGTGTCAATGTTAACCAACACGTTAATGAAAATGCTTAGGCATGTTCTCAATATAACAGTGTGCTAAGCATTTTCTGATGTGAACATTCGGCTAAGGTTTTGATGACAATGATTGAAAATGTACAAGGCTGCACATTTTATGTATGGCATGTATATTTCAACAATACAGTTACACATCACAATGTGGGAAATTGATTTGAAGAGATTTGACAGAATTCACATTTATGCTTTATGCATAAATACTGTTCATACTATAATTTGTTAAAGATTTCATTGCAATCAATACAAAAAACGAGTAAACGCCCAATAACTGGACATGGAGCCTTTCAAATACTGTAGGTGAAGATGTCAAGATTCCCCTAAAAGAAACTAATCAATTAAAGGCACACAAAATAAATATCTATTAGAAATTAGAAAAATATTCTTAACAGATTATGACAACATGTTTGACCTTTTTGGATGTAATGATTTATGTAATTAACTAATGCTCAGATAATTTGGAGGAGGGTAAAATTATTCATCACAGGGTCAGCATAATACATTTTTATCAACATGACATATGCATTTGAAAATGTAGGAAACAGCAGGCATTCATTTGCATGAAAATGTCAAAACATTTGCAATTTATTCAAAATAATGAGGAATTGCTTTTATGTGCTCAATTGAATTGATGTCGAGGTTGAACAAGTCGTTTTGAGAATCTAAATTATTTCCAAAACCAAAGCTAAACCAAAGCGACCTATGAAAACTAAACTATAAAATCACTAGAACTATTGTATGTAATGATCAATATTGTGAATTAACATGTAAAAGACAATGTGTTGAGATAATTTGGGTGGTTTATTTAATGATACAACTCTTACAAGATAAATTAGACCTCTTCTCAGGACTGAACCTTGATTGACATCACCCTCCCCAGGTCAGTTTTGTTATACCCGTTTGAATCACATGCACCTTTGATTGGTTTTGCTGAGCATTTGCAAAACCAATCATATTATCATCACCAATCATGCGGAGTATATGCAAGTATCCCATATAAAAGGAAATTTAACCTGATAGGATATTTTTTATAATAAAACATTTGAGGTATATAATGCGTTTCCATAACTATTGAAAGTGAATGGGCAACATGTTGGACTGCTACTGCTGCCTCCATGTGGCTATGAAGTAAACACTGATCAACTGTGAAATTATTAAATATGCTATCGGTGCATTAGTTAACTGAAATTATCTGTCATATATTACATAAACTGGTTTAACATTGTAGATATCAAGTATACAATATAGGACCACAGCCTAGATATCCACGGGTATCCATTTATATAAACAAAACAACCTAAAGGTATTACTAAACATTAGAAGAAGTGTAGCTGGTTTTGATTTGTTGAGCTATTTGTTGATTTTCCTCTTGGAGACACACCCTTATCACTCAAATAACTACCATTGGCATAAACATGAAACAGATTCTGGGAACATCTGGCACCCACACTCAAAAACAAAGAGATTCAGACAACTGAATGTACAATAAACCTTTAATAAATAGTGTGTCATTAGTTTCCCATATTTACATAATATCCACCATTAACTCATGTTGCCGTTTTCATTTGTTGGCTACTTTCAGGCACACAGAGGGGCTCAGGCCACAAACCACATTATAGGCCACTATAAACCAAGAGTGGCTAGCAGGTAAGTCTTAAAGAAATGTATAACTGCACCATACAACTAAATAGGACAAGACCTGGCAATCTCCTCGAGCAACACATACTGTATATATACACACACACATCAGCTGAATGTACTTGTTCATTTTGTACACGTAGTCACATTTGCTTTGGAGCTGGGTGTACATGGGCTGGTGCAGAATCTTTCCAATTGATGCACAATGTAAATTTGAAGGGTTTACGTACGTGTTGGTCCAATATGCGCAAAAAAATGTTGAAATCAAATTGTGCCATGTCTTACTACACATTCCGGTAACATCCTAGTACGGGCATATTAAGGATTTGTCGTACAGTGCGTTTAGCTGTTTGTAGATAAACATGTACAACTTGCTTGAAACATTCAATAACTAACTAATTCACAGAAAACCTTTAAAAACTAAAAAAGTGAAATGCTTGTTAAATTAAATCTGTGAAAGATAAAAGAAACAAATTCACATCACAATTTTGAAGCGATTCATAAAAATGACTAGATCGCGGTGGAAAATGCTATAAATAATAGCATTTAAACTTTAATCTTCTGCAATTATATTTTAGACAAGTGGAAATAGCAATGTCCAAAGCAGTCTCACACACGCACACATAAATAGTACAAAAATGCAACCAGAAACTTTTGGCACAAAACAAATGAGTGAAAGCAAAATTTCAGTTAAATATCTTGAAATTGAGTGTCGAACAGTCCAGATCAGGTCTTGATTTGTTATTTCAATGCACTTAAGGCATTCAATATAATTAAGTGTTCAAAAGGAATATTAATACATTTGCAACAGCAAAGGTTTAGGGGTTGTTGGTGCAGTATTCCTAGTTTCAGACAAGCACAAAGTCCAGAGATGCCCGTTGTGGTAGCCTAATTATTAACTTTTTGTGGTAACTTGGTCAAGGGAGTATTCTAACCCATTTTACTCTCATCCACTTAACATTTAAAGGTCTTTAAAGTTCTTTAAAAAAAAGACAAAAAAAATAATAATTATGTAACAGTTGGGTTTTTTTTATTACAGCAGATCAAGCAATTCCACTGAAAACAAATTATAGTTCTTATTGAATTAAACCAGATCAATAATATCAGTCAACCCAAACAGAAAAACTGGAATGCGGAGGCGTAAGGCGAATTAATCCTTTTGACAGCCTTGTTTGGTGCTAAAATTTAGGAAGCTAGATATTAATTACGGTGAGACAAATGAAGTTGTGACTGAATAAAATGTATGTTGAGGCTCCGATAGGAGCGATAGCAGAAGATTACTGATGCCTCTCAGACCCTCAGAAGTCTTCATATAGGTTGATGTAATTGTAATATAGATATAGATATATATACTGTATCTTAAGTCACTTCAAGGCAACAATTGTTTTCTGAATAAAAACTTTAAACACAACTAGCCTTCAGTCTGAACAGATAAAAATGTACAACTCAAATGGTACTGCTTATCTAGCGAGGCAGGTAAACAATAAATCAAAAATCGGTTGTGGCTAACCAAGTAGTCTCTTGAGACACCTCTGCAATATTAAACTAAACGGTGGTCTTGGGAATCAAATTGACCAAAATCTCTCCATTTAAAAAAGGGCTTTCTTTTCTGCGCTGACTGATTAATCCCATTATAGATAAAGTGATGTCTCTTCAAAAGGGCTTTGGAGAGTCTAGTCTCATGGGTACACAGTCAGTTCTTTCATGTTGTATACATAATATAGAGGAAGACCTGTGTTCCCTCATCGTACATCTAGACAAAGCCTCAGTCACAACGAGAAGCGTCATAACTGACATTAGCTTGTAAATGACCAGGTGCACAACTAACTGTTTGCTACACCTTCGTTGGACAAAAAGGATACATTTGCCACTGAACAGGTTACATAGAAACACAGGGATTTAGTAACAACTAAGATAAGCCAATCACACCAGCTAAATCACTTTGCAGGTGTGCTCGCAGTTTTTCTGCTATACGCTCTGCCTGGTTCCTGACTTCCAGAAACCAAGGGTAAGAGTCCAGCTCAGGCAGGTTCGCATCCCCCACACACAAACTGCTGCAGCCACCTCCCACCCCCCCCTTCCCCAACCAAAGAAAACACCCCCTCAAACCTCTTCTCATACAGGTTCCGTAGAAGGCCCTCAAACCTACTTCAGACGGGTTGCTCGGGGGAAAACCACACAGTTTGTGCTGCAAACACACACACACATACAAACTGTCCGGGAAGGAGGGGGAACGCGGCGAGGGTGTGTGTGTGTATGCGGTGAGAATGCGTGGCGTCTGTCCCCTACTCTGCATGGCAGCCGGGGAGGGGGTGTTGCGACAGGACCTGCACCCCAACCCCCGTGGCTGGGGTTATACGCTGCTGTCCTCCAGGAGGGGCTCCTTGCCCTCTGCCCCGCTGCCCTGGGGGCTGTGGGAGTGGCTCTGCGCCCCGTTGCTGTGCTTCTTGTAGGCGCCGGGCCTCGTGCCCGGCCCCGTGTGCTCCGGGATGAACAGCGCCACCAGCAGGGACAGCAGCACCGAGCACGCGCCGAACAGGAAGGGAGGACCCGGGATGATGGCGCTCTGGAGGACAGACCGGAGCGGTAAACACACTGGGAGAGATGCAGACCGTAAGACAAGTGACAGACTACACTGATGCATACAGGTCACAACACACATGAACAACACGGCATGCACTGTCAGTGTGTCTGTGGGCTGCCTCTTCAACAGCCCCGTGTGGAGTAGGTGCGTCACCTCGTCAGTGGGGTTGGCCATGTTGGGTTTGACACCTTTGTCGGAGCCGTCCGTGTCGCTGAGCTCCACGTGGAAAAGGTAGAAGACAAACCCGTAGAGCGCTGGGCCCAAACCGTTACACAGGCCTCGGATACCCGTAATCATTCCCTGGACCACACCTTGGGGAGGAGGGGGGGGGGGGGGGGGTGTAAAGGACCAAGACAACAGTCCATTGCATTTTATTATTATCATCATCACCATGATAATGGTGTCCATATATCTGCTGTATCCACAGAAGCAGGACACTGCTCAGAGGCTCACCCTGCTGGTCAGGGTCAGCGTTGCGTGACACAATGGCGCTGATTGCTGGGAAGGTGATGCTGGACATGGCTGCCACTGCTCCAGCTGCCCACATCATCCTAAAACAAGTTACACACATTGTAGAACAGGCGATAGTTAATGGTTCTAGAAATTCCTTACATTACCCTGCAATTAAAGCCATTTGGGATTTTATGTTAAAATACTGGCTTGCAAACTCCTTTTAGACTGTAGCTAGGATTAAGTAGACTCCCGAGACAGTTTAATTTCGCCGTGAGAATCAGTCTAGAAAGCCTAGGAATCATTTAGAATGAGTCCTGAGTAGCTGTAGTAACTGAACTTTCCAATCAGCTTCGTGTTTACGTATACGGGCGAGGTTTAGTTGTGCCTACAGCGAAAAACGACCAGATGGTTCATCCAATCAACTGCCAAGTACCTGCCATTCACAAACAGTTTCAATGTACAGCTCTCCCCAGGTGGACTTCCTCTGGCATGTCAGGTTATGGATTAAGGGCTACAGAAGCAAAGTAATTGATTAACTAATCCATATTTGCATGTTATGAAACATGACAATACATTAGCTGTACTGCAACAGAGTAAATTAATTTGAACGTCACTGCACCATTAGTGCCATTTGTTATGTAGCCTTTGCTGCTCTCTGGTGGACTGTTACAGTAGTGCAATAACAATGCAAAACATCTAATGTGAAACTGAGGCATGTCAAAGATATGGACAAGACATAGACACGGCTACAGTCCCATCATCACATCCTCCGCAACTGAGAATGTCTACTATATGTTGTGTATAATCCATAAAACTAGAAGGTAATTAATTTGAAACACTTTGAAGGAGCGTGCGGTGAAAGTAGCTGTATGTGTGTGTTGGAGCAGTCGCTCCTTACTGACCATGGCTGGGAGCCAAAG
This sequence comes from Amblyopsis hoosieri, assembly GCA_027564755.1. Lineage (NCBI taxonomy): Eukaryota > Metazoa > Chordata > Actinopteri > Percopsiformes > Amblyopsidae > Amblyopsis > Amblyopsis hoosieri. Next base: position 3,345,840 of record JAODUE010000009.1, read on the forward strand.
CCATACCAGGCCAGCTGGAGGATCTGGAAGCCCAGGCCCAGTAGGATGGTGTTCTTATTCCCGATGGAGCGCATGAGGATTCCCAGCACTACAGTCTGGGAAAGTATAGCAAACAAACACTGTAGTACCATAAAGTGTAGTAGCAGTAGTAAATGCCCCATTATGGCACTCCCATAAACACGTAGCCCTCTACAGTGATCCTTGACCTACTTCATTTCACTTTATATTACGCATTTCCTGCTCAGTTATAAACGCAAGCTCATAAGCAAAGAGCTTGCGCTTATAACATATAAAATGCGTAATAGAAACATTTCAGCTCATGGTGCTTATTTTGAGGACTGAATGATATGTTTCTAAGTAAGTGAAATGCTTTACCTGAGTATTACCTTGCAGCTACCCGACTGTTGATCGGTATTAGTACTGGTCTAGCTGCAAAGTAACTACTCAAACTCATACTACAGTATGACGTGCAAGAGAAGAGCAATGTCCACAAAATATTTGGTTAGGCTGATAATTAACTGAACATATTTAAACTTGAAAGTCCTTCATACATTTTGAGAGAATGTAGCTTTTTATGTTAATATTAATCTGCACTCTTATGCTTTCAAAAGCAGATTCAGTTATTTAAGATAAGTTTTTATTAAAACAAGGGTAGTTTGTTACAAGGGTAATCAAGCAGTGTTCATTGAAACATAGTTTGTGATATCTGCAAATATCATGAAGCCAGAGGTATACACCCCTAGTTCTAATGATTGGGACTTATGGTCCATGTAATACCTGAGCCAGTATGGAGAGGATCCCCACCACAGCAATAAAGGCTGCCACCGTCTCTGATGAGAAGCGGATGACCTGAGGGAAAATGAGCATTCACACAAGGAAGGTAAGGACAGAGACATGGTCATAGAACTATAGGACATGCTCTACACTGTCAGCGTGAATATAAAGCCAGCATGTATTTCCCCCCTGCGTGTCAGGAAGCGTGTGTATCCAGGTCAAATACATTTCTATCCTAATCAGAAGGCAGCCCACTACACCAGACTCGCCTAACCTGTTTAACAGACACAGACGAACGGTGGTGTGTACACAAACGCAAATCTCCTACCAGTTTGTACAAGGAGGAGATCACTTCTGTCTGTGTATGTTGAGACAGCCCTACCCGAGCATGGGAATTATATACGACAATCTGGCAGACATCTTAAATGCGTTGTACTGTCCTAGTTTTATGCAGAAGAAGATCGATACATTGTTCTACTTCTTCAAGCGGCAAAGGGGGCTGCTCCGCAAACCGCCTTCTCCAATTTGGTGGCAGTGTGTGTGTAGCAGTGAATGGTTGGAAACCAGTCTTGTCAGCAGCTATTCAGATTGTTCGCATTAGGCTGCACGAACACAAACTCTCCTTCACACTTCTCCCCACAATAGAGGAAGTGGGTTTGTCGACGCTGTCTTGTCAGTGTGTGCACGGAGGAGATACACTATAGTGTGTAGCCAGTTTTGCTTCAGGACTGCAACAAGCTGATCTTACACGTGGGAACCATGGGTCTGGCTGTAGGCATGCAGTGTGTGTGTGTGTGTGTGTGTGTGTGTGTGTGTGCGCGTGACACTTCCCATCGGGAGGTGCTTCTGAAGGGCAGTGCTCGTGAGGAAGAGGCCTCACCTGTCTGAGATAGAGGAAGAAGCTGGAGTATTGGCCCGCCTCGGGCAAGTAGGAGAGGAACACTGTGATACAGATGAGCAGCACCGTTGAGTCCTGGCCCACCTTACGCAGAGACTGAGAGGAAAAGGTCACACCAGTAGTCGCTTAGTAACTGCCTTCATTTACATACACACACACACACACACAGTTAAGCAGTCTGGGTGGACAACCAAGTCTCATTCTGTGTGACAGGTGACATTGCATATAAACACACATTACACACTATAGAGAGAACACAGTTACTTGCACTGTAAGAGCCATTATTAGGAATGTAATGTAAATAATTTAATTCGATTTAATAATGTGGTAGTTGCTATTGTGCATAC
>JAODUE010000009.1:3347958-3373060 GCA_027564755.1 Amblyopsis hoosieri
CCCCCCCCCCCCCCCCCCCCCCCCCCCCCCCCCCCCCCCCCCCCCCCCCCCCCCCCCCCCCCCCCCCCCCGCCACATGCTGCGTCACACATATTTCTGAGGCAACCAATTGGAATAGCGTACATGATGGACTTGTGCCATGTGACAGCGGGCCAGATAAAGTAATGTGAAAGACTATAGGCGGCTATATCACATTTTCACAAACGGCTAAAGCAGTGTTATTTTTGCTATTTCATAATCGTAATGCAAATCTCCGGATGTGTGGGCATTCTGTAGGCCGGTACAAGGCTTAGCTTCTAGAGCGTCTGAGTTGGAGAGCATTGCGTTACATGGTTTGACTTGGAAAATGACATTTCATGTCAACTAATGGTCGATGACACGGTGAAATACTGTAGATTATAGATTTCAACCTTAATCTGATCAACCCCTATCAGTGCCTGAAAGAACATTCAGGATAGGCTACATGGTACCGTAATTACACACAAAACCATCCCATCAGCTTGTGAACAACAACTATTTGTGTTCTGTTCTCATAGTAACTGTTTGTTAACACCAAGCTCATTTATTAAACAAAATAGGACATCATGCATCAGGACATGGAATAAATAATCTGTTAAAAGTAGCCTGGATTGATTGACTAATTGGTTTAAAATAAAATGTCCTTCATCATGCCTTGCATATAAAAGGAAAGGGTAATTTCAACATTCAGAAACCTACAATAGACAGTAATAACAAACACAAACAATAAGAAACAATAAAGGTCCACAATTAACACTTTAATATCAATGTATTTTACTGTCTAAATATATCTCGTCTCATTTAACAATGTCTTTCATTCTGTAAAAGTGCCTTGTAAAACCATGTTGGCAGTTCACCATAAAAGTTGAAACATGAAACAACAGAGGTTAATAGGAACATGCCACTTGCATATCAAACTTTGGAAAATATACACTGTAACAACAATATTTCTAAGACATTTATAGGAATAATATATGAAAATGATGATTGCACATAATTTTTCAGAAAACAGTAATTACATACTCAGAAAACAGTAATTACAGTAAATCACATTGTACACTGTGAATGGATCTTCAAGTAAGTTCTTAGCTCCATTGGAAGCTGCCTCTTACTGTCCTTCAAGGTCCTGAATTTGCAATATATTGTTGTATAGCTCCATTCTCAGATCATGCTGTGTAGAGAATTCAGCTATGTCACAGATAAAGCTGAAATAACCATGCAGGAGATGGACGACTGTTGCTTCAGTTTCCCATAATGGTTTTGGTTTATATACTACAGTGTACTGTAAAACATAAAACTGCTGGAAGATGATAGCATTTGAAATATATGATTGTGGAATAATGGCAGCTGCCCTAATGGATGGAATAGTCTCTAACTGACACAGCAGCCTTCTGGGAATTTGTTGAATCTGTAATGTATAGAATAGCCTCTTACCAATCTGTCTGTACAGTAAGGCAATATTTGAAGTTTTGAATCTTTCATTTCTGTGTGAAATATGAGCTTGTATACTGTACGTTAAGACCATACGACTTCATTTTGACCATCACTGACCTGCGGTGTGCTTCGTCATCTAACATAACCATAGTCATATTCCTCCTCTTAAAGAGGATCTTCAAAATGATCAGCACCTTAGACAGGAACATATCAGTGTATCTCAAGATGCTCTAGATGCTCACTATTCTCATGAATCCTACGGCGCAGATATCAGCTTAACCAATACATCTTTCTTCTGATTCCTAGCTGGACATTTGGTTAGGAGATAGTGCATGCGACCATTCCAGGGATGTCTGCCAAACACCCCCCTTCCCCCTCCCCCACCACCAACATTTCCTACTCAAATGGCAGCTGCAGCAGGTCTATGCGGATGATATATGGAGGCTGATAGGAACGGTCAGCAGCACAGGATAGCTAGCCCATTCTAAAATAGCTCCCCCCTTCATAGTGGGCACTCCCCTAATTTCAACACTGGCGCAGCCTTTGCCAGGCCATGGTTAGCTGCTCTTCGGTGGTGCATTCAAAATAGCATTGATCAGTGGTGTACAGACAGTGTTAAAGAGCTGAGCAGATGTAATATCACGGGTGCGTGCAGCAAACAGGTACGCACTACGCAGTTTTAGTATTGTACTGTAGTAGTACTGTATAGCATTCAGGTCTTCAGCTATACAGTATAGGCTACATCACTCAGAAGTGAAACATGACTTTGCAAAGAAATTGGACTTAGATTGCTGAAACTAGAAACAACCAGAAAGTATGACACATTTTTTAAAATTAAAATAAACGTGAGACATGAGCCAATATGATTTGTGCCAATATAAAGTATGCTGTATAGCTGTAGCAGTGTAGTTATGATCCATGTCTGTGCCGATGATAACATTTCCTAAAATGCCTGTGTTTAGTACAGTAGGGTGACATTAGAAATCGTCATGAGAAAAGAAGTTGGCTACTGTCAAACTCTTACCTTCAAATGTCTCGGCTTAACTGGGCCATCATTGATTTTGGCCTGTGAGTCAGATATCATACAGTAAGTCATAAGGAAATATCATTTTGCTATGTAGCCCCATAGTATGGTCATATAGCTATGGTCTCGTCATAGTTTGACTAGCTGGGAAATGGCTCACTTACAGAGGTGTTGTATTCTTTCACAAAATGTCTTATCTTACAGAATCTGTATTTTCTTAAATTCTCTGATGAGGTTGAATATGTATTTAAAAATGTTCTGTTAGATTGGCAATTTTTTCTTATGCGATTCAGTGTGCAATACACATTTGCTAAATATCCATTGCAAGTAATTCCAAATAAAAAAAAAAATACTACAATATACCACCCCACTTCTCCCATTTAAAATTGCAGTGAAGCTAATACATTATGTAGTGGGCCTTGTAACAGTTAGCTTGACCATGGCATGTATACTGTAGCTTTGCTAAAACACTGTGTGCTGAATACACAGACAACGTAGAACAAGGAGGTCACCTTTCTTTAGGCGGTGTTGAGTTGACGTGCTGATGGTCTTGTTCAAGCCTGCAGGCCAGAAAGAGAGTCCATGGTGTTTAATGGGGGCATTTCATGAATTGAATGAATTTGTTTTGTTTAGTTGAATGTTTACTTAAAAATGTTTCCTCACCTTTCTCTCTGTGCTCTTATCTTGTCATCATCATACCTGAAGTAAAACAGAATGAAGAGTTCTTCAGTGTTGCTACTATAATCAAATGAACGATTTATTATATTATAAATAGATGTAAGCAGTCAAGGAGCTTCAACAGTTGAATGTGTTATTATTATTCCACAACTATATCAATATTGATAGTATATGATAGGTAAAGATGTCTGCTGTGTCTGTGGGTGTTCATGCTCTTTAGTAGCAGTTTTTACAAGAAAATACATTGATTTATTTATGACGGTAGAATCAGAATCTGCCAGTTAGGCCATGTGAAAAAACAATGTGAGAAACCTAGTGTCTCGCTTGTGACCCCTGGAGGCCGAGATAACTTACTGCAGAACACACTCAGGGATCTGCACATGCTCCATGGGGATGATCTGACTGAGTTCCGCCAGGGTGTGAACGTATCGGATCTTCTCCATGAACTTCACACTGCGGGGAAGAAATGTCATTGTGGTACATTTGCATGGACTATGTACTGCTGCGATTAACTTACAATAGCATAGAACACATGCCAAACACACACAATGATGCCATTATACAATTATGTATGTGTCATTTAGCACACATCTTCTACACTAATCAATAAATAACATAAACAATATTATGGAGCGGGAAGGGATTAGGCATCTTGCTCACAGATGCCTAATAATTTGGGCACAGTGGGTACTTCAAAACCTTTAAATCTTTAACAAGGAAGAAGTGTTTATTTATTTAAATTAAATGTTTTATCAGTGATCTCCTAAATCTTTCTAAATCAAGACAAACTGTTGGTTTTCCCGGCCATTTGGTAGCCCTCATTATAAATAACCCTGATAACGACAATGTTATATAGTGGTATATCTTCCATCTTCTCTCTCTGTTCTAGAGTTCTTCTCAAGAGAAAACGGCCACACAGCCCTTGAGCAAATGCATGGTGAACCAGGTTCTCACCTGATGAAAGGTCTGGCGATGGTGAGCACAGTGCGGATGAACCATGATGGGTGAGAGATGACCAGACACTTGAGGTTCTTCCTTAGCCTGCAGGACAGTCAGGTGAAAGTGCCGTTGATCCAACCGCCATGATCGTCATCACGATCACCATCAAACCACCATCACCATCAGCAACATCAGCATCACCCTCGTCATCATCACCGCCACCATCGACATCATTTCCACCGTCAGCACGTTCCTCATTGTCATCATCCCCACTGACATCGTCATCCTCACACCACTATCACTATCAACACCATCATGAACACCACCACCACCAGTGCCAAGCGCAGTAGCGGCCGAAACAGGTTTTGCGGTGCTCATCCACTTGCTGTTATTACAGTCAGTGTGATGTGAGGACGTGCTCCACGCTACCTGGTTAATCTGACGCTGTGTGCTTTACCTCCTGTCAATCACCTGGTAGCATCTCTTCAGCCAGCTGATGCTGGGCACCTTTCTGCGAGGAGTCGCCCCGTTCATGTAAATGATGGTGTAGTCCTCGGCCACCAGGAGCTCCAGACTGCTTATGACATAGCTGAGAACACGACACAGTATGCTAGTCATTTTAGACAATGGCCAAAGGACAATGGATGACGAACCGGTTCCATTAATTACTTTTCTATTGACATGTAACGTATGCTCAGGTCAGAAGAGCCTTGCCCTAGGAGATGTGTATGGGATGGAGTAGAGAGCAGAATTTTACTGCTGAGTTAGCTGCTGTAGAGCTTAGAATGTAGCCGGTGTACAGACGCCGTATCTATAGGATTGTACCTTTAAGTAGGGTTGCATGCAATACATTTAACAACTGAGAAATGGAGACCCCTAGAAGGCCAACATGGATCTTACAGGAACAGGTTCTCCATGATGTACGCATAGTCCTCACAGCTACTGTCAGGAAGATAGCAGGCTGCAAACACTATGATGGCATTCAGACCTTCCCCATAGTAACCTGAGAGACAGAGGGAGATGGACACATTCAGCAGGTTTCTTCAAAAGGTCAGTGCAAATTAAGCCCAGCGCTGTATTTACTTTGTGTTAAATCCCTTCAGAGACTTGTACAGTAACTGTGATAAGGTGGTGTACACAAAGTCACTTCACATATGTGTACGATATATTTATGCAAACACATACGCATACACACAACGTCCACCGCGCACACACACACGTGCACGCACACACACACACACACACACACACACCACGCAGGAAAGCACATGAACACGACCACACACAACGTTGACACACACACACACACACACACACACTCACACACACACACACACACAGACACAGACCACAGGCCATCACTAACCTCCATGTGTGACTACCCTCAGGTATGGCCGTATGACCTGCATGTCTATCCTCTGCTCCTGGTCACCGATGACGAGAGAGTCCCTCTCTTCCTCAGTGTCCCCAGGAAGATGCTTGGCGGTGGCCACCGGGGTGTCATCTGGGAGCCAGAAGGTATATGGCAGTGTGGGTTTTGACTGTATGTATCGTATCGTGCATTGAATTACATCACGTATCGTATCACGTATCGTATCACGTATCGTATTGTGTATTGAATCACATTCCGTATTGTATTACATATCGTACCGCTTAACGTATTGCTTATCGTAACGTGTATTATATCACATATCGTAAAACGTACAGTATAGTATCGTATCGTATATCGCATTGTGTATCGTATCGCTTATCATATCACGTAAATGTATCACATCGTATAGGCCAGAGGTCTTCAATGTTTTTCAGGCTAAGGACCCCAAGGCTACTTTAAAACCCTTATCACATATTGTGTCAAATATTATGTTGCCGGGCCAACAATAATATGTAGGGCGACCTATGACATTAACATCGTACAGTGACATGAAAACGTGACATGAAAAATACTTTATAATGGTATAGCCTTCTGTATACAATGCAAAGACATTAAAATAATGACATATAAATATATTTATATAGGTTGTATTTATGTTAATGTACTGTATATTTCTGGACATTTTAATTTTTGGAAGATACGTTTGGGATCAAATAATTTGGGGGACCCCTTGCAGCACCTCTGAGGACCCTCTAGGGGTCCCGGGGCCCCTGATGAAGACCTATTGTGTATTTTATCACTAAATGTATTGCATATTGTTGCACATATTGTATTAATTAGTATGGTAATGCGTATTGTAGCACACCATATAGGATCACATCATATTGCATCATATTGCATCACAACACATCATAGAGTATCAAATCCCATAAAAACACAGACTGCAAATATTATAACAAATTGTTTCATTTTGTATCATATAATGTCATAATAGGTTGCTGTTGAAATACTGATTCCCAGTTAGATTTACTGCTTGACCTCTGGCTGACCTTCCCACTCCAGCTCATTGCCATTGGTGATGAACTCCAGTGAGTCCGTGTCATCGGGGGTTTCCATGTCATCCACATTGATGTCCAGGTCGTCAGGAGTGTTTAGGAAGTCATCAGACAGCAGCGAGCCTTCACTCTGGTCCAAAGAGATGTTCATCTCCGGGGCAATCAATGTACGCCGCTTCCGCTGGACCATAGAGCCTCCGATGTTCAGAGTGGTGGGCGGATCTAGGAGAGTAGGACAGGACCATGCCTCATTGGCAGTGCCAACTAAAGGCTTTCTTTTAGTGAATATTGATGATTATTACTATACTATCTGACAGTGGTTCTCAAAGTCTGGCAAGATCGCAGTGATTTCCACATTTTAATATTATGTTGTTTACATTATTTTATTATGAATATTGTAAATAATTTCATAAAATGTGTTGTTTTGTTAATTGTGTTGTTAATATATTTTCATATTATTGTCCTGGGCATTGTTTATTTGTACAGAATAAAGTAGCCATTCATAGTGCAGAGGGAGTAGCAAAGATCCTGTAGGTCAATATTTACTCTTCAATTTAGATAGGTTATACTGTTGAGGTTAGACATGAAATAGTTAATAGATAATAGACTCACTGGTTCTGTTTTCAGAGAGGCCACAAGTCGACTCAGTGTCGCCATCTTCTGGTAGAGGCCTGAAAAGAAGGATACCACTTCTGATCAATGTCTATTAGAATAAAGAATATACCAGATAGCTACATAATTGTGGGAATTACATGAAATAAAGGTTTACAGCATGCAGTTTTCTACTATGTTAATATTTGTTTGTATCTCTTTACACTGCCAGATTATGAGTATTTGTTAACAACACCAATGCTTCAAAATGAAATAAACTTAAACAATGCTAAATATGCATTCACCATTTCAATACTTTCGTATTGTTCAGCCAGGCTTTGTTGTGATTCAACTACAGTATAGCCTTGCACAACAAACAATGGATGATGTCGGAGGAAGCAACACCATTAATTACTAACTGCAGACATTCAAATTAGACAGGCGACCTACCTGACAACAGGGACAGATCACACACACACACACACACACACACACACACATTGGCTGGCTGACTGGGCTCTTGGTAATTACTGTTATTATTGTGCCAGCACTTTAGAGATGTAAGTGCATGGTAAGAAGTATAAGCAAGCAAGATTACTGTATAGTGGTAAAGACAAGGATCCGCATGATAACACTATCTACCAGAACAGAATCTTTGTAAGACTCTCACAGGAATACACAGTGTATGGACGAATGTATTGCACAGTCCACTTGTCCACATGTATTCTGCACAGTACAGTGTAGTTGTGTACAGTATGATATACAATTGCATGAATACAAAGTAAATAAGTCAGTCTCCACTGCCTGACAATAGAGAGCAGATGGGGTGCAACCTCATGTACGGTACAGTATAGTAACACATGCTGCCCTTTGGACAGTGCACGCATGTATGCACACACACACACACACACACACACACACACACACACACACACACACACACACACATTACCTGGGGAAGTCTTCATCCTGCCATTCATCCTTAACCTCCATGCTGTCCATTCGCAGTGTGGCCTCTGCTGTGCCCATCCTCTGTACAACACCTCAGGTCACTGTGTGCGAGGGCAGACTGATAAATACCATAAAAACACTAACAATAACATCAACAACAACACTACCACTAATACTACTACTAATAATAACATAAAGTCATATTCATGAATTCAATGAATTCATGGGTTTTCTCAGGAGGGTGGCTGGCTTCTCCCTTACAGATAGGGTGAGAAGCTCATCTGTCCGTGAGGAACTCGAAGTAGAGCTCATGGATGGATTCATGAATCATGTCATATTCATCATGACATTTTTCTCTTTGAAAATGAACATCTCTTGAAACACATGAAATTAATATTGCTATAATGCCCTCACATGGCAAAACAAACACCACTGTTCTGTAATTACAAGATTAAATGACAAGACTTCATAAATAACAGCATTGTCAGTTGAAAGGTGGACGATTGAATCCGTGGACGAGAGACATAACTATACGTGACGTATTACTGTCTACATACAGTGTTTGTCTCTCACAGCACACGCGTGGAGAGCTCACGCTAGCAGAGCTCAGAGCACAAGTGTATTGCTGCCAGGCCAGGGCTGTCTCATCTGCTTCACAGCAGATGTTTCAGTCTATTTGTCCACTCATGCGTGGCACTATAATGCATTAGAGTTACTCAGAGCTCATGTGGAAACATCTGCGAATGGGCGCTAAGAGGCCTCAAGGCGTGTGCCATAATGCCGTTGATTTGAACAATTACAGTAGTGTCTATTATTGGAAGAAGACGCTGTAGAGGCAAGTGGAGGAAGGAGGGCAGGAGTGCCCTTAGCACTCAGGTGAGGGAGGGGCATGGCCTTGCTCACATAGTTTCAACCCTAAACAACAACGCGTTTTATTTTCTATGATGGACTAAACTTAATTCCACACACAAATCAAGGTGAGTGGTTCATAAAAAGACTATGCATATAATATTACATTATAATAGTAGAAACTAGACCACAGAGGAAAACCCTGGATAATTTAAATATATAAACTGTGGCTGGCATGGTTAGATTGTATGATAACATTATGACAAATGTGAATAAAATGCACACAGATTAGTGAGTGTGTGTGTGTGTGGTGTGTGTGGTGCATGTGTGTGTGTGTGTGTGGTGTGCGTGTGAGTGCGTACAGATGTCCCTTAGCCATGTCTCCACAGCTGCTCATATAGTGAGATGATGATGGACAGCTACAACAGCGTTACAGTGGCATCCAGATGGTGCTTGGACTAACCCATCGTTATACTTGCTGTTCATTTTAAGACTAAACCTATAGACCCCAGATGCTGCTGAAATACACTTCTAAGAGTTACACCAGAAACAAAGGCATTTCTCAAAGGAAAAAAGTACAAACTACAACTACAAAGCTACAGACAAATTCAAAAATCAAGCTATTGATCCTGGAGGTAAAATGCATGGAAACGCATATACTGTTCCCTAATTTATCTGTATAATCTAATAGACTTTATTGAGACTTTATTGAGTGTCAGAATAGTTAAAATTAGCTAAGTGTTTTGTATAATTTCTATAGCCACAGGCAAATAACCTCTAATGACAAAAGAGAAATTTAGCATGCATGCAAATTAAGCATCATTCCTATCAGCACAACCAAAAAAACAGGTGTAGAAGGATATTGCCACAGTAATTTAAACACATTTTAAGCATTAGGAGTATAGGCGTAGTAGTCCTATTCTTGATAGGCTACTACCATACCTCTCTCACCACATAGGCTACATGCTACAGACACATACATCAAAAAAGACAAACCAAATAACCAACGACAACACAAAAACATAAATTGCGAGCTCCTAATAATCATACTTACTACAATAGTATTTGCCTTAGAAATATGTTTTGCTGGTTATTCCCTACGTTGTTAGAGGTGTCTTCGGCAAAGAGACATCCCTGTTTTCATCTGCGAGTGAGAGTCGTGTGTGCTCACCAGCAGAGACCGTGCTAGAGGTGTTGAAGCAGTTGGCTGTGTGGGTACTGAAGACGGGATGAACACCAAAAAGATGCAAAAGGCTGGATCATCTAGACATACATTATACCAAACACAAATCCCCTAAAAACATATCCTAACTTGCTAAAACTTTTATAACACAAAACGATTATATAAATAAAGAAAAAAACATCATTGAATTTGAATGTGAACTCAACACATTAATATAACAATTTTCAACCAATATTTTTATGCCTAGCTTCAACAAGACATGTAATATATGTATTTTTAGATTTGTATTTAAATACTGTTTCTATATAAGTTAAATGCTTTGCCTTTACAGTAGTTATACAGACTATTACATTTTAAAGCGGTCTCTATTTTTTTTCCGCGGCTGTATTCCTACCGATGACGTCATCATCGTGGGAGCTGTGTTGTGACGATTATGTAACATCGCACCTGACTACCTACCTTTTCCTTTGATTTGATTTAAAGTGCGTCAGATCTCTTATGGGGTCAGCTGGTTATTGCCCCCACCTCCCGGTATGCACTGCGTCCATTTTACGTCCTATTTGTTGCACACGTTTATCGTCCTTTAGCCGTATTAAATAGGGATCCTTCTGCTGCACTGTGTCCTGGCAACAGCATCTCACTCTTTCGCTCTCTTTCTCTATAGTTCCCACTCACACTTTTTCTCACGATATCTCTCTCTCTCTCTCTCTCTCTCTCTCTCTCTCTCTCTCTCTCTCTCTCTCTCTCTCTCTCTCTCTCTCTCTCCCTCTCTCTCGCTCTCTCTCACTTGCTCTCTATCTAAACCCCTCCTTCCTTAGCATTATAAAATACCCTGCCATCACTTGTTTCTTCCTGTGATGCTCGCAACCCAGTAAGCCTCTCGTATCTGATTACAGCTGCAGTTGTAATCAGTAGATATACAGTATACGCTCTGTACCCTCTGGCGATGCACTGCCATTGCCATATTCGGTTCCTTTATTTATTGGCGGGACACAGCCCTAAAATAAGCATTAGTAGGCCTACTACTGTTATGCTATTATGCAAACGTTTGTTTTGTACGCAAATAGCCTATATGCATATACTGTATAATGTTTATTTTCCATGATATTCCACTTCTGTGTGTTATAGTGTATGGTTGTAAGAACAAATAAACACAATTTTCTCAGATTTAATTAGACGCAAAATAAATAAATAGATAAAATAAAATAAACATTTTTTACCACTTCCATTTGCGTCCCACTAGATGGTGCAAGAGTGCACATTGTGCAATAATCCATTCCCAATTTGTCTGTTGCTGAGGAACATATACATTGGAATATGAAAATAACAATTCTAACATAGCAATGTATTCATACTGCATATAGCATACTAATATATACAACCATAAATTGGAATACAAACATAACATGTTCATTTCGACCAAAGTTTATTTGTTTATTATTGGCTTAGCAATGCTTAATAATCTTGTACTACATGACCTCCATGCCTGTGACTAAACAAGTGTTTACTTTTAAAGCCAAAACGTACATCCAGCTTTAACTAAGGATGCAATGCAGAACATACCAATCCCAATAGATGAAGAATCGTCCCCATTATCTCACAAAGACCAGTGACAGAGAGGAGTTTTTAAGGGTAAAGATGTCGTAGTAAGCGGTTATAAGATAATAAACTCTATGTCAAAATCAGCAAATAACTCATCACGGTCTGCTATAGCTGCCCGTGAAGTGCATCCTGGGAAAAAACATTGTGTTTACATAGTCCTGCTTCTGTAAATGTGGGAGCACCAATACAGTGACCACACAGCCACACAACAATATCCTAGCCTTGGCAATGCATTTCTAATTTGTGGGGCACACCTCTGCCCCTTCAATGCCATGTGCGCCACACATGGCATTTGATTTTGTGGTGATTCATTCAAATAACAAGCTTTCTCCAGCATCAATTTGCTTCTTACATTATACTGTATGCTGGAAGAGTGACTTCAATGTTATGTGCTGAAAAATAAAAATAAACATGTTTCAGTGTAAAGTTAGAACTTTTATTTAAATCATTGTTGATCTTAAAGATTTTTTGTCAAACAATAGATCCATATATCAAAATATTATTCATGAATTCAGTTGTTTTTATGCAGTATACAATCGGGAGGGAATGGGAATTTACTCCATACAACATGTAGTATTGTAAGGGGTTAATGAGGAATCAATGTGGCCTCTATCGCCACTTGGTCCTATACTTGACATTAGGGCAAGGTGAACACTGTCAATAGATAGCCTATGAGCTAAGCTCATAATTGGTTTTACTTATGTCCCATATTCATAACAGGCTTCAAATTGGAGTGTTACCATAGCAGGGCCTATCCACACCATGGCTCATTTGAAAGGTGGGACTGTACCGTCCCTTGGAGGCAGGTGAGGTGTTTACCAGGGGCGTTTTGGGTCCCTTTGCAGCCCTATAGGATCAGCCTACCTCTGGACAGTGTACACTGGGCCATGGCGTTCTTCATGAAGCAAATGTTGGGCGATAAAATCAAGAATATGACGGGTGGTAGAGGCGTAAGCGATGACGCCAGCCTGACAGGGACGGATGCGAAGGCCTCCACATCCACAGGCATGTCCCGGGAGGAGTTTGAGGAGTACCAGAAGCAAATGATTGAAGATAAGTGAGTAACCATGGGCCTTGCTACAGACTCTCAAATATGGTGGTCTTATCTATAATTATAATATTGTATTCACCAATTATAGTGGCATATCAAAAATACACATAAAACAAGTGAAGAATATGTGTTAAACTACCGTTTGATAGAAAGCCATGACCATGTCAAAAGTAAAACATATTTAAAACAAATATGATACCAGGTCCAGAGGTTAAGTCTACATAATTTTGTATGAATATAAAGTTCTCCAATGGAAACATACTGTATGTATTCTTCATGGGCTGAACACATCACATGATGTATATTTATAACACTCAGGAACTCAAAAAAGATCAAAATCCTCCTCCAGGGGTTTTACATCTAAGAGCTAATCTAATCATACATTGTGTCTTTTTCTGTATGTGCCATGTGATTTGATACCAAAGAAGCCAATCTATGTAGTGTATTTAAACAGTATAGACCCAGGTAGGTTGTTGAAGGCCTTTACTTTCTAATAGCAGGTGCTAAATTATGCTTTAAAACACAGTTAACATCTAAATAAGATATACATGTAAATATGTAAAATTCTATACTTACAGTAGATACTTGTGTGCATGTGCAGTGATGTTGATGACAAGTGTGTTGTGTTGTTCATGCACTGTTAGTGTTGTGAAGCCCAATACAAGATTCTCTGCAGGAGTATAAAATACACCTTACCTTACCTTACAATATAATTTATTATACAGTATACAGTATATATCATCTTTTTTTTTATGTGAACTATTGCTTAGTCCTCCTTTAAGTCTATATATGGGTATGGGTGTGGTAATGTTGCACAGGATGGCTGCTGACGTGCACATGACCTCATCAGAAGCTAGCATGGCTTAGAGAAGGTAGCTTTAGGTGGGGGGTTATTTTCTTTGGAGCTTAAATTACTCTGAATAGATTAGGCAGGCTCTGCACATAACAATTTGTCAGGGCTCAGTTCCACGCAGCCGCTATTAAACACCTCTCTTAGCTTGTAGCCTGAAAGAAAAACACAATTATTTCATGACCTTTAAATCTGAAGTAATTCTGTTGTGTTGGGGATATTAAATTAAGTACATTTTATAACATCTTTCTACCAGCCTGTCTGTCAGTAGTCGCAGTAGTTTACATATCAGTGTCTTGCTAGGTAAATGCTTGCTAGGCCTATAATTACATTGTTAGCCAATTAAAACACAAATCACTTGGTTGTTTCAAATTATGGTTCACAATTGTTCAGGATACATACTGTATGGTTGTGATTTCAAATGTATTAATAACGCTTAGAATTGTCAAATTGTGAAGAACATTTCTGACAAAAGTTGCAAAGAAAATTGTTTAGGATGTTGGTCCGTAGAAATAGAATAGAGATGTACTTGTAGCTAAACAGGATCAGAGGTTGGGTGACCCTTAAATATAAAACTACATGAAGACAGTGAGTACTGACCCAGGTGCTGAGCCAACTGTGCTTATCTGGGCCATGGCCAGGGTGAGTTTAGTTCAGCTTGCCATTCACTCTCTGTCTATACTGACTGACAGTTTTAGTGCTACTAGCCTACACAGTACAGCTAGAGAGTGCACAATTAATTAATTAATTAATTAATTAATTAATTAATTATATTTTTGGCAGTAGTTATCTCTTCCTTTGTTGTATTATTCATCAGATCATATTCTATATATAATTTAAGGGCTACGATCTTCTAAATGCAGATCTATTCAGGTGTGTGTATGTGACAGTTGGTATTTGTTCTTTCTCAGTGATGAAATAGTAACTGTTACGGCAGAGGGAATAGTCTACACACTAAACCAATTAAAACAATGAGCCATCTTGATTAATCTAATGGGATGATGATGTGTGACTGGTACGGTTGGATATGAACTCATTGAGTTGAACCTTCCTGGCAGTGTGAAAAGTTTATGCTTACTAACAACATTATTGTAAGGTTGTTAGCACTGCTCTTGGAAAGACATTAGTGCTATAGCCTACTTAAAACCCCCTGCTCATTGGTCTAACCTTTGCCCTCTTAATGCTTGTCCATCTGTCTGGGTCCAGTTGGAAGAGACTACGTGAAGACAGACTGGCATGACAGGAACTTTAAATATTCAGTTTGCAATCTCACCAAACACTTTCTCTGAAGAAAATGTAGTAGTTTGTCAGTTCTGTGCAATAAATAAGCAAACAGATGGAGAATCGTCCAGGTGATGTTTTTGAGTGTTTGAACATGCAATCTGGATGTGTAAGAAACAATGTTGAATTCAACAACATGCTGTATTTCTCATGCAGGATTGAACGAGACAAAGAGTTTGCCATGAAGAAGGCAGAACGGGCCAACCTAAGGGTTTGCCTTCGAGACAAATACCGACTTCCAGATGTAAGGGGTTTCATTTATTTTAACATGTTTCATGAGTTCTAGGAGCGCTGCTTAGCTGGAAGTGTCAGGTATTCTCCATAAATTAAGTGCATAACTCTCAATTGAAAATTAAAGAAATAAAAAATGTCATATCTCAGACACATTGTAACGATTGACATATGATAACTGAAGCAAGGTATTTATTTATGATCAGGCCAGTAGTCCATAGGGCATGCTGCTATAGGCAAGGTCCTAAACAAGCAGCGGCCAGGCAACTGACATCAGGATTCCAGGGGAGAATTCATACTCAACAAAGAGCAAACAGGCCATTGTCAAAACTGGGGAACTGTCACATACACAGAACATGGGACAGAGGAAAACCAACAACGATACATACAAACCACAAGAGTTGTAGACAATACTGCTCACAGCGATTGTGCCGTTCAGAATGAAGCATTACATTTACAAGTCCACACAGAGAATGGAAGGAAGTGAGCAGTATAAATATTACAGTATGAATGATGGTGGGGAAAATACGCAGGTGTGGTACAGTGTTTGATGCTGATACTGGGCGCAGGTGTGTGAAAAATCAACATCATCGTTGTTGGAAGAGGCAGGTATGGATATTACACATATAATAATGGCTATTTTAAGATGTTTAATGTTTTTGCAAAGACTACTGCAGCAGAGTGTTGTCTAGGTAATTGTAAAATGTTGAAAATGTGAATGGAAATGTTCAGATGCGTATGGATGGCTACACCTGATACACCTAATGCCATTGTTTACTTTGTTATGTCTTTCTCCATACAGAGCGCTCAGGACGATGCAACAGTTCAGATGGCTGGAGACGATGTGGATCTCCCAGAGGACCTTGCCAAGATGGTGGAGGAAGACGAGGTGGAGGAAGAGCTCAATGATTCCTTTCTCGGGAAACTTCAAAACATGGACGTGGATGCTCTGAAGGCCAAAGCCCAGACCACGATGACAGAGGTGAAGCAGGCTGCTGAAGAGAAATGTGTCGTCATGTGACCCCAGACATCCTCTTGGGTTTTTCCCTTTGTGTCAATTCATATCCCATGACATGACATTTTGGTTGAATGGAAATCAAATTATTTCGTATATTTAAAAAATAGTTTGTAAAGAATGTAAAGGGACACTCCTTGATTTGCGTCCAGAAAAACACTTTTTCAGACATTCTACAAATGGAGAGCACCTCCTGCACCTGAACCTGTTGTGACCAACCAAAAGTTTAATAGAGAAAGTATGTAAATATTTCAAAGACATTGTCTCCACTAATGCAAAGGATGATCATCAAACTAATTCAGGTGTTTAACAATAAATATGATAACTGAGCTAGGTTTTTTTGAAACTGTGTTTTATAAATTCCAAATTGTATTGTATACATTTTTGTGTTGTTGATAGTGATGCAGAACTATCATACTAGCAGAGATGAAAATGTTTCATCAATTTTCTTTGTGTTACAAATCCAAATGAGTGTTTTGTTAATTTATTTAAATTAAACATCATACAATATTCTACCAATGCACAATGCTTTTAGGTTCCAAAAATCATTAGTAATTAATATTATGTATCTGGGTTAAATGTTATGGATTGACATTTTAATATTGAAATCAGTTTGCCAGTTCCAGAATAAGTAAACAATGTTAATAATAGATTTGAAATGGTGCCAATTAACATTGCTTTAGTCAGTTCAGCAAAATATTATTTCAATAACACTCAAAATATATCAAAAACGTAAAGAAGATTTAAAAAATGCATCAAATACATGACTGTGAACACAGTACAAGCTGTAAGGGACAGTCACCCAACAAATATAAGACAAAGTTGGTCACGTGACCGGTCTCCCCGTCGTTTACACTCCCTTTCTGATAATTCTGTCATCTGGGTCCAAACATCTCCCGTTATCCTCATTAAGCTGACACAGTGCCTTGAAACGTTAGCTGCTTTCTTCCTAATAGGATGAAGAGAACTTAAATTGTCATCTGATAAAACTAAGCAAAACTAAGCAGCTTGATAGCTATGCTGTAACCTCTTAACCAATTTGCACTCAATTAAGATAATGGGGGAAAAAAGAGGAACAGCCTTATTATATTAAAAGTATTATTACTACTTCTTTCACCTGTGTTGTTAAATTAATCAGGGTCATCCAAAGCAACTTGCTGTGTGTTTTAGACATCGCGTGATTGAAAAGGATATGACCAGACATTTCAAAATGTTTTGAGGTTTTCTTGTATACTCAGGTGAAACCTGAAAGCCAAAGATGGATACCATACAATGAAATTCTACATCCAAACGTCAGGACATGAATTAAAAAGTTAAAAGCATTTAAAAGCACTATATTTTATTTTATTTAATACAATTGTACTATTTTATTTTATTATTTGTATTTTAAATTTCACATCTTATTCTAGTTTCCCAAAACTGCTGATATTCAGTTTTCAATTTCAAGAAGGAATAGTGACATGGCAATGTAAAATGTTTGATGTATTGAATATACAACAATAAAAAATAGATAGATGTTTCATAAAACCCAAAAAAGTCATATTTAGGCTATTATAAGTATATAATATAATATATATAACTATAAGTATATTTTTTGTATAAATATCAATTGCAATTATTGCATGCCTATACTGTAATACAGTCATAACTTGTATGAACATAATTACGGGATTGGATGTAAACTATCATATAATCCAAACATTTTACACAAATTTAAAATCATTCACAAACTTTTAAAATTATGAATCTGTATTCAATATACCTACATATATAAATACTGTACTCTGATGTTATTAATCTAAGGGATTACACACTTTAGCTGTCAGTTAGTTCATTTACTTGGGCGTAATGTAATTAGTGTCATTTACTCCTTATATTGGCCAATTAACATAGACCTACTGGCCCCTTTAGTGTGTCCAAATAGGGATCTACATTAATTACAAAATTAATGACTATTTAATTAAATTTCCATTCAGGTTTTGTATGTATACCATTTTGGAATAATTAATAAAAGACCATACAATAGCAATGTGCTTTGTTTACAAAACATTTAAAATAGTTTGATTTAATTATTTACATGAAAATCCTTTTGTGCATATACAGTAATAATGACTTCTAAAAGAGAGCATGGTTCTGTTAGCGATGATGATGAATAGACCTTAATCATCACATCATGATTTTCTTCAATAAACAGGTTACTTCCTTTAGTCAATAAACTACATTTGATTATTGCATCTGGGATGACTTGTTTATGGGCGAAGGAGCAACTGAATGTATTCTCTGTAAGCCAGCGACGGACAGCAGTAAGATATGGACTTTCCTTCTTTCCACGACAGCAGCAGGTTTCAGCCATGAGTAGAACTCTGACGGTCGTCATGCATTTAGAAGCATCATTGCCTTGCTGTGCATTCCTCTGGCGTCTTTAGGTACCACCTCCACACATCCAGTCTGGATGACATAAAAATACATTGTTGCAACAGATACAAAGGATTGTAAGAAATATCCTTTGTCATAGGGACTGTGAAATGTTTGGCTTTTTGCCTCCTTCCACAAATTTACTGATGTGTCTGTTTATATTACAACTTTTCTCTGTGTATGAATGCTGATCGGATCACTGTGAAAATCAGTTTTGCTGGCTGTTGTAAGAAAACTCTTCTTATGACCATTATGTGATTTCAAGCTCTTGTAGACAAAGTCCTATGTCTGAAGGGTCAGGCCATAAAATGCTGTATAGAGAAATAACAGTGTTTGCACCCAAATTAAATGTATACATTAAAGCAGGGGTGTGGAATGAAGAGTCACTGTCCTGCATGTTTTAGATGTCTCCCTGCTCCAACACACCTGATTCCAATCTAATGAATGGGTCGCTATCATGCTTCTAACAACCCATTCATTAGAATCAGGGATACATCTAAAACATGCAGTACAGTTGCTCTCCAGGACCAGGGTTTCCCACCCCTGCATCAGGAAACAATAACACATGTGTACCTGAGCTTATTAATGAGCTTGTATTATGGATACACTTTTTTTGTTTTTTTTGGCAATATTGAAATAGTTACATTTTTGGAATATATTACTTTTTATTAGGTAACACAGCCTTTTCATTGTAATGAAAGTGAAATGACTGAGCCCAAATATGGAAACTTAATTTAACACATAATTGCTGTTTCAAGTTGCAAATTGCTATGGACTTAGAGGTGTATGCATCTGAACTCTTCATATACATGAATTTTACGTTTAGCAAAAGACACCAGAATGTATTTTTTAAATTGTATCATTAGATCTGTCTTTGTTAGTGTGTAGATGGCAAATGGAAGTAAAAACATATGGTCTCTCAAGCTATTCAAAAAATCTGCATCTTGAATTATCTGCTGAGAGAACTACTAAATGTATCTCTTCAGTATCGCCAGATAGGCGTGGTGAGGTCAGAGGAAATCTCTAGCGAAGTCTTTAGGCTCATTACGAATTGATCTCTGTGCCACTTAGCCGCCATGACGTTGAGTGTGCCAGCTGGCAGGAAAGACATGTATAGGATGCAGTATACTGCAAAACAACCCTGCAGAGCACAATGTAATATGTAACTGCAAAACAACCCTGCAGAGCACAATGTAATATGCAACTGCAAAACAACCCTGCAGAGCACAATGTAATATGTAACTGCAAAACAACCCTGCAGAGCACAATGTAATATGTACCTGCAAAACAACCCTGCAGAGCACAATGTAATATGTAACTGCAAAACAACCATGCAGAACACAATGTAATATGTAACTGCAAAACAACCATGCAGAACACAATGTAATATGTACCTGCAAAACAATCCTGCAGAACACAATATAATATGTAACTGCAAAACAACCCTGCAGAGCACAATGTAATATGTAACTGCAAAACAACCCTGCAGAGCACAATGTAATATGTAACAGCAAAACAATCCTGTAGAACACAATGTAATATGTAATATTGTATACTGTATGCCACAGATAAAATAGCAGGTGAAAAAATGGATTACATATTTTACATATTATATAACTTTTTAATTCCATTAAACGGTAAATTGTATATAATTGGTTGTGTTTATCTGAATAAAGAAAATATCAAGAAAAACTAAATATAAAGCAAATCATATATAGGAAAACATGAACTGATCATTTATTTATTTTTTTAATAAAGGGAAAGTCAAATATCCAGAAAACAATAATTAAGCTTTTATGTATTCCTGAAAGTAAAGAAGCAAAGGCCTTTGTGAATAACACTTTTTACTGTGTGTAGGTATTCTAGTTAAAGTCCATCTCTCTGTCTTTTCTCCCTTACATTGTCTATAATGAAGGGATTAGTGAAAACTCTCAGTACAAGGCATTATCTTTCAGACAATAGATTTTTTGAAAGAAAGTTTGGTCAAGACTTCATTAGCAATGGCCTCCCTCTGTGGACTGAATGCAGGGCACATTTGGAGCAATTACTTGACCAGAAAACAACTGTCAATCATTCTTAAAGGGGAAGGATTCCAATTAATAAACCTCTTAAACCCTTTGGTTTTACTACCATTCCCTTGCAAGCTTTGGTGTCCTGTTAAGTTAAAGAGTTTTATGCAGTCGAGGAAGGCATTCCATGTGGTTGGACACAGGCCTTCAACGGTGGCTCATTTGCTCACTTTTGTGCAAGGGATTTCAAGGACTTAACAGGGAGCAACATACATACAACTATACAGTGGCTTTCATCGGAAGTGCCTTTGCTGTCATTTGTCTGCTTATGGGCTACAGAGCCAAGATGCACGCAGCCTAGCCTGTGATAACGACCTGAATTGGGGTACGATATCTTTATATATTTTGCCTATCAATTATATATATTCTGATTTGTTTATGAAGAAAATATTGCTCTTTGCCATTGTCCCAAACAAGTGAATTGGCTTTTTATGCCATACAGATACAACATGTAGTATAGTTACATAATATTTCCAATTGTTGAATGCATTTAACAGACTTAAAAAACCTGCACAGCCTGAATTAATTCAAGATTAAATCAAGAATTTAACAATACATTTTACTAATCCAAGACTCAAAATGTTGTGTTTAATTGTACACAAAGTTATGGGTGATTGTAGTCAGTAGACTTAAAAATATATGATACATGTGATCAGAACATATCAGGCCATATAAAAAGTAATATAGATTATTAAAAAATTTTTTTATTTATAATTAATAAAATAGAATTTATGAAATGGGAATGTTATTAATGTTGATCAAGCATTCAGTTTAAATAATGTGATTACAATAACTTCCTTCATTTTTGAAATTGTATCTAGGTTTCCTTTCTAGGAACAATAATATCAACACTGCTCACGTGCTTCTGGAGGAACGCAGCCCTGTTAGGACTCACATAAACTTCTTGGAGTTTTCTAGCATTTCTCTGGTGGCGACACAGGTGAGTATTCCAAAGGGCTCGGATGCATTTGTCAATGGATACATTGGGAATGGTGGACGATGGTTGCCTGGACTATGACATGGCAAAAGGAGCAGGTCCAAGTGCAGGAGGCAGGGTGCACAGCATCGACATCATACTGGGATTCAGTAAAGACCATGAGACACTACTCCATCCAGGAGGAGAGGATGACCCCCACAAAGGCAGTGGGGAAGGCCGGGAGGACCGTGAAAAGCAGCTTGACCCATATGGACACCTTTCAGACCTGGGTGACAGCACACACTCCATCTACCATGGTGAGTTTGAAGCCGAGTGGAGCTTGAGAGAAGTGGTCGGCAGCATTGGCCTGATTTCAAAGCCCTCGGCAGTGGGCAGTTTGGCTTGACTGGGCATGACCCTACATCTACTGAGATCCCAGTGTGGAAATGTTAGACAAAAGAGAAAGATTTTCAATTTGAAACACAGAGCATTTGTGATTTTCTGATTTTGTTTATTAATGAGGCTTTAGTAGCTTTAGAACCTCTCCAGATTTATAATATAAACTAAATGATCAGAAAAAATAATCATTATCATTTCTGAAATTATAATCATTGTGCTTAACTGATAAAATTGTGTTTTAGTAATTAAGTAAAGATACAATCGACACTTTAAATCACCCCACAAAAAAGTAATTTTTACAAAAGACCTCAAAACAAAAATACTGTTATTAATGTTGTTTGCACGCGTCTAGTTGCTTTTTATTAACAAATTATGTGTAAAATGTAAACATTAATCTTACTGTAATTAAGTATATTTCCACCTTAATGAAAATATATCACGTTTGTTATTCTGTTTACCATTTAACAGCCAACCTTAATACGATTAAGACTGGATTATGTTAAGAAAACATCTAAATATAAATTATATTTCAGTTAGCACATAAAATATATTTAAATTATACCATATCTTTTCCAATCAGGATGTGAATGTATCCTTTTAAGTGCAATATACATTTAAGGTATAATATAATGCCTGCCATCAGTTTAGCGCTATTATTCCAAGTCATTGATGTGGTCACCACGATAGCCCAAATGATAAACACTGACTGGCAACACAACATTCCTTTGCACTTCATTTCTCGGAATTACTAATCTATCTTGAAGTGTGCAAAAACCTAGCAAAATCCCTTGTTAGATTAAGACAAGCAGGGACTCACAGGTTTAACTGGTAGCATCTGTTGGTGGGATTATTGTAAGAGAAAAATTCAGTGAAAGATCTAATGTCATTGGCACAGGCCTGAATGCTATTGCATTCAGTAGGAAACCAATGTGTACCCTTACATGCAGCAAACACTAATGAAAAATACGCTGAATCACTTATTCTTTGATTATGAAAAATCAATCCAGTTTTCTAACTGACAGGTTGACATTTTATAGTTTTTGGTGACCTTTTTTGGTCAATTATAAAGCTACTATTTTGTGAATGCTGACATCAGTTGAACAAAACTGTGAAAAAAAGTGTTTCTTACCATTTTAGAATCAGAACTTTTCTCCAGTGAAAAGAGTGAGGCAGATATCTGTGAACTGCAGAAGGATTCTGATGACAATGAGATATCCCTGGAGTCATCTAAAGATGAAGACCACCCTAAGAAGAAGCACAGACGGAACCGTACTACCTTTACAACGTATCAGCTCCATGAGCTGGAAAGGGCCTTTGAGAAGTCCCACTATCCAGATGTCTACAGCCGAGAAGAGCTAGCATTGAAGGTCAACCTCCCTGAGGTCAGAGTTCAGGTATGGACTCTCTTGCTGCCTAACATGTTCCTACTGGTTCAACACATTTCTGGAAAAAAAAAAAAAAAAGAATAACAACAGATCTGAGCATCCAGTTGTTATAAGTATCCATTAATTAACTGTTGCTCATTATACAGTAACTGTCTGCTTGTCTCTGTCTAGGTTTGGTTCCAGAACCGCAGAGCGAAGTGGAGGCGTCAGGAGAAAATGGACACCAGCTCCATGAAGCTCCAGGACTCCCCTATGCTGTCCTTCACGCATCCTCCAATCCCCTCCAGCGTGGGACCGATGACCAACACTATGCCGATTGATCCCTGGCTCACCTCACCCATATCCAGTGCCTCGCCCATGCATTCCATCCCATGTTTCATGGGCTCACCGCAAGGCCTACAGCCTGCCTATCCCAGTCACACATTCCTCAATACTCTCCCTGGCATGGTCCAAGGCATGCAGTCCATGCCGCCTCCACCCTACCAGTACCCACCCAGCTTCAACGACAAGTACCCCATGGAAGACGAAAGAAGCTCCAGCATTGCTGCACTGAGGATGAAGGCCAAAGAGCACATTCAGTCCATGGATAAAACGTGGCAACACATGTGATCTGATGGAGAACTTCTGGAAGGACTCTATGCTGCTGAGGCAAATGTTTACAGTATTCATGGTGTTTGTGTTTTCTGTTTTAATGAAGGTACAACAATGCACACTTTAAAATTACTTTGATATTTTTCAAGAAACAATGTTGAGAAAGTCCTAATATGGGCTTCCTGTGATTTAAAATAAATCACATAGTACAGTTTGAGTTAATATTTAACTACATTTCCTGAAGGAAATGGTCCAACTGAACTGGGTGTGGAGGGGGGGTTTCCACATACAGTACATAAAACGCTTATCATATTTTAACTTGAATTAGTGGCTACATAGTTAGTACATAGATGTTTTTTGGAAATAATTAACAATGGCTTACTTTATGGAAATCTGTATGAGAAATTCAATTTAACTTCTGCATATTATGTAAATGTTTGAACAATCTTAAATTGATGAAAAATGTTTCCTTTTGGCTTTTGTATTAGTTATAAATATTATATAAATGGTTGTTGTAAATGTATTGTCTTTAGAAGTTATTGTACAAATGTGTTTTAATGTATTGAAAATCAGGGCCTTTAACCCCTTTTATCTCATTATGGAAGATGTACTGCTAAGAAGATGCTATTTCTGAACATAGTGAACTGGTGCTGACCAAGACAATTTCACTTTCAGCACGTGCTTCAGTGGGCAGGACTCTGCAGGTTGCGGTTTAAATTGAAGTGTAACTGCACACTAGCTCTGAGCCTGACTCCACCCACTACAACTTTGAAAAATGCAAAGAGCTATGTGAGGGGAGGGGCTGAGAGAGGAACCCCCATTAACATTAACATTAACATTTGAATTTGATGACGTTTGAGTGTACCGATTAAAACCAGCCAGGTCCTGGGGTGATTTTTAACAGATATGACGTGTAGTTCTGTTTTCAGCCCATAAAATGCAATTTTTTAAGAAAAATGTATTCTTTCAAACTCCATGTTTATAATAGTCGTAATAATAATCATAGAAATAGTTCTCTTTTGAAAATTCTCAAATAGTATCCTGATGGGGGAGATTTAAGGAATTCACGCAGGACAATCTGCCCAAGAAGCTAATTTGATCAGACAGGCATACCTCTTAACATCAATTATATGGGGCGCCAAGTGTAACACACCCTTTTTCGTGGACAAAATGCCTTATGTGTTACGAAATGAATAAATGTATT
>JAODUE010000009.1:3373160-3385075 GCA_027564755.1 Amblyopsis hoosieri
CCGGGGGCGCGGCCGCCCCGCCGCCCGCGCCGCCCCCCCGGCGCCCCCCCCCGCCCCCGCCCCCCCCCCCCCCCCCCCCCCCCCCCCCCCCCCCCCCCCCCCCCCCCCCCCCCACTCTGAGTTTCAAGCAAATATTTCTGTAGCAATTGATTCATAAACTGTGTTTCTGCTTTAACGTGCGTACACACCAAGTGTCCATGCGCTTCAGTAGCCGGTTATGAGTAGGATGTTGTACTGTCTGCGTTTTAGATGTGTTGTAATGTTGTCTGTTCCAGGGGGTGAACACGGCCAGGTAAGCTAATGGGTGATCCATGTTTGGATCCTAATGCATTAATGCATGCCCTGAATGCACCAGCATGCTGAACACACGAGTGAACACTTCTCTGATTAGATCTCTGTCCTGTCCGGTATAGTGGGGACGTTTCTGACCAGTGTTCACTGGGACTTGTGTCATTGTGTTGTGATTGGGGGTGGGGGGGGAAATGTTTTGCTGCCGTTTTGATTGATGATCTTCTTTTAAATCCTTGTTGTGTTCGTTTCATGTGTTCCTTTTCAACCTTGCGTTGCTGTTAGATGATTGGTTGTGAAAGCAATTGCCTCCGCCGCCGCCGCCGCTAATGAAACCTCTTCCAAGCCAGTGTGCCAGTGCTTGTTTGAGCTGTCTTGTCCCTCACCTGTCTTGTCCTCGTCCCGGAGCTAGTGTGGAAGTGAGCAACAGCAGCTGAGGTGGGCCCAGCAGGAGAGCGAACGCGAGGAACGGGAGCGCAGGAGGAGGAGGCAGCTCCTCCAGGAGCAGGAGGACCTGGAGCTAGCCATCGCCCTGAGCAAGACCGACATGCCTGGCTCCTGACCCACCCGGTGGCCCCCTATGAACACACTCACCCCCCCTCCCTCCCTCCTCACCCGGGTGGTGGCACAGTGACCAGCTAAATGTGACCTCCAGCCCCCCTCCCCACCCCTACCACCACTTAAGAGACCAGCGTTTCTCCAGACATTTCTAGACTCTCAGTTAGACTCGTAGACTCATATTAACACTCTGTATTTAGCAAGAAAAGGCTATGGTTCAGTGCTTCCTATAATCAAAGACAAAACACCGCCACTTGATTTTAAGCCTGGCTGCATCCTGTACCGTACAACGTAGTGATTCAATGATTCTCCGAGCAGTCGGCCACTTCCCTACAACCTACCTACTAGCTCTACATACATTTTTTTCTTTTCTTATTATAACTTCTGTCTAAAAGAAAGTTTTTCAGAATATTATATATATATTGTTTTTGTATTTATACATGAATCTTCTATGTGCTTCTCTGTGCACATTTGCCTTTTTATTTTATTTTTTTTGCCATAAGAACTTATTTAAGGTAAAGAGACATGCTGTTTCATGATTTATTTGATGTCTTACCCAAAAGCCTTAAGGCACCAATGTCAGTTTTTCTCAAATGCTTTGACTTTTTGACTAGAGCTTCCATGACCAAGTCATTATATATTCATGTTGTGTATTTTTAAATATATTTATTTTTCAAACAAACATTTTGTTTGCCTTTACTAGGACAAAGGTACTACAATGGTTATATTGCATTAATGGCTTTATTTATTCAAAATCAGAAAATCTTGCATTTCTAGTTTTTATTACTAATTCTGATGCTCTAGGTGCTTTTCCCTTTTCATAATATGAGAGCATTACAACGAACAAGGGATTGCTTGGTAAACTTTAACTTGCTTGGTATACTAAACCATAACCTCTATTATATATTGCCTAGTGGTGGCCTACTCTTTATAATGTATAACGTATGTAGTAAATGGAGGTGCAGTGTTGATATGCATGAAGCTGCCTCCACTAGGGGCGCTGTTGCATCGCCAGTTTTTACAGTATGTCTAATGGAAACAAATGTGCCTGTCACACGTCTTCTCACACATGCCTTATCTCATACAATTTATATCTTCTGTTTCTCACACACATCTTCTGTTAAGGAAATGCTGTGTACTAATAGTTTTTTCTGTGCCATTACACTACAAAACCTTTTATTTTGTCACTTCAATATGCAGACCGCCACCTTAATACTGGAAGATCACCAATTGCCTGTCAGTTGGCTATTCCACAACCTGACTGGTAGCGTGGGATTTAATGCAGAAAGATTCTACCTTTTGTAATTGTACAATTTTCTATTTAGGGTTATTTTGCACATATATGCTTGGCTTTCTGTA
The DNA here is from genome assembly GCA_027564755.1 of Amblyopsis hoosieri. Lineage (NCBI taxonomy): Eukaryota > Metazoa > Chordata > Actinopteri > Percopsiformes > Amblyopsidae > Amblyopsis > Amblyopsis hoosieri. The sequence goes on from JAODUE010000009.1 coordinate 3,375,366, forward strand.
GTGTGTAGTGCTGATTGTATCCTGGTGGTTGTACACAATGTTAGCCTACAGTATAATGTCTTCCTTATCTTGAGCCAACATTAACATTATTAATATATTAAATCTAAAATATCAAAATATTTTCTGTAATATCTTTTAATATGCTGTAATAAAAGTCAAGTATTCTTGAACAAAGTCTGGTATTATAGAGGAGCTGTTATACTATTCTTTGAGGAAGTATTTCTCCATATATTTAAGCAGTACACCCCCCACCACCCATATTTTTAACATTTAGTATGTGGTTATGTATGGAACTTAGCTATAATTTATTATGGTGCATGATGGTGATTTATTAAGAACAGAAAGTATTAAAAAAAATGCCTAAATGATATATCTGCATTTCACATGTGAAATTATTTTAAGTGTACTTCCTCAATTTTAAAGATGTGTGAAGTGTCTTGGCAAACACATTTTGGGCATTGTAAAATGTTTAATTTGTGATACTGTAGGGTCACATAGGTGTTAAATGTATCCTTTGTAATTTGTATCCAACATGGGGAAACATTTTATACAGCTGCATTAAAAAATATTATTCGCTGATTTATATTGTTGCTGTAATTATAGCTGATGGCAAATACAAATCTGTTTATACCTTAAGCCTTTAGATTTTGGACAAATGCCCATGGCCCCACACATTGGCATAATGGGACTCCTGATTCTTTGAAACTGCAGCACAGTGCAACTCTGTGTAATTGTAGTATTAAGGCCCTTTGATGTCCTACTATAATTTCTAGCCATCAGAAAGGGAGTCTATGGGCAATGTGACGAGCGTTTTCTGTGCCCCTCTGTCCAGACGGCTCCTAGCTCACTCTGTAATTATGGAAATGGGGTGTTTGTATTTATAGGCTAAGCCCAAAAGCGGCTGCCCTACTCAGTCTTGCAGCTGGAAAACATCACAGTAGCCTATCCATATATGAAGTGAAGTGCCTTGCATATAAACGAGAGTGGGCATATGCTGATAACATGTAGATAACTTATTTATTGTAAGTGATTTTCTTCAGGTCTCTCATATCAAATCTAAAAACGAGGATATACCTTCTACCTGCCAGTGGGTGGATGTGGTTGACTCCACGCCAACGTGTGAACACATGAATTCAGTTGAAGGAGCATCTTCAAGGTGACTAAGCACGCACGTGTTTCGCTGAAGGAATTCCCCAAACAAACTTTCGACTTCATGGTTTTTAATATTCACAATAAATACACAATTTACAGTATAAAATCCATGTACATATTTATATAAATTTAACAAAAAAATAACAATACACAGGACATCAAGCCCTGATCGTGTGGACTGGCCAGGGCCTGGGCCCAGCAGATTGCAGTGACGCTAGGTTCAGAATGTTACATAACACAGTTCAGGTTATTCAGAAATTGAGGCAGTTTAAATAATGAAAACATTGTCTTTGCACATTTTGCGCTATAGTATGTGCACTTCGCCCCACGTTTGGGATCGCATGGCTACGCAGGTCATGAGGAGGTTTACAGTAGGACACGGTCAGAAAAAGGCACGTTTGTGTCAAACACGGCATTCCAGTTTTTTGTCAAGAAAGAGTAGTAAGCTAATAATATACAGGGCCAGACCCTTAGGCCCACTGAACGTTGTTCAGCAAACGACCAGTAAAGCTTTTCTAAAGCTTTTGAGAACCAAAGTAGTACCAGCTACGTTATTAGGAAATAATAACACTAAAACTTCTTTATATATAAAAGACTTTGGTCATATAGAGAAATTTAAATAAAATACATCGGTTAGATCAAAAATACACATAAAAGACCCAATGAATCCCACCAAGTCCGTATGTGAACTAGTTCACATGTGTCTCTTCATGTGCAGAGCCAGGTGGTCGGACCTGGAGAAGGCGCGCTCGCAGAGGTGGCACTGGAATGGCCGGTGACCTGTGTGTTTGCGGAAGTGACGGGTCAGCTCGTCCGAGCGGGCGAATTTCCATCCACAACCTTCCCAGCTGCAGTGGTATGGCTTCTCACCTGCGTGGAAATAAATTAAATGGGAGATATTATTAGGCACTGCTCGTACAAACGTATCCAGAGGGAGCGACGCGCAAATAGGCTACTGTATATGTCTCTGTTCATAATTACAGAATAAATGTCAAATTCTTACCGGTGTGAGTTCTGTGATGTGCCTTCAGGTGGGAGCTCTTCGTGTACGTCTTGCCGCAGCCGGCGAACGTGCAGGTGTGCGTCGCCGTGCGCTTTCGCGGCCAGGTGCGCCTGCCCCTCTTCGGTTTGCTATCGAGCAGCTCCAGGGGCGAGGAGGGCGGAGTGAGCATCAACCTCTGCGCGCCGTGCTGCACGCCGCCGAGACTCTCCTCGTACAGATACGGCGCCTGGTAGGTCAACTGCATCTGCGCGGCGGGTGGGTGATGCGGGTATGCTGGCGAGGAGTGATACTTCTGTGAGAAGTTCATGGAGTGGCACATCTGTGGCGCGCACTCCGTGACGCCCTGCTGGAGGTCGTTGGGGCTAAGCGGCGGCGTCATGTTGCTGGCTGCCCGCGGGGAGATGGCGACCCGCGGCTGCTCGAAGGACATCATGCACGACACGTTCTCCTCTCTCTTGATTTTGCTGCAGCTTTGCGGCACCAAGCCTAGCACGGGTTCGTAGCTGTCCATGCAAGGCTCCACCTTGATGTTGTCCGCAATGTCCAGTCGGGGAAACGCCGCCGCGTTCACGTAAAATCTGCCCTGAACGCTCCCGCACCGCGTAACGCAGTAGTTGTTGTTGTTGTTGTTGTTGTTGTTGTTGTCCCCCTCGGAGCGGAGCAGCTCCGCCATGAGGCTGCTGCTGTTGTACGGCGGTGGCGGGGACTGGTGCTCCTCTGGCGGGTAGGACGGCACCGTGTACAGGCTTGGGTCCATATATTCCGCAGCTGCAGATCCGCAGTGCGCGCCGGTCGTGTTGGCGAGAATAAAATCCAGATCCAGATAGTTACTGAGATCCTCGTCATCTTTCCTGCAGTGAAAGTCGGCGTTCTGTACCATCTCCAGCACGGAGCAGCTGGAGGACATAGGTTTGTCCATCACTCCTTTCCACCTCTGGAAACAACAAAGAAGGGAGAACAATTAGACACGATGCAACTGTCACAGTTGTCTGTTGTGCGTGTGTTTGATAAATCACAGTGAGATGCTTTTTAACTTACGTTTTCTCTTTGGTTTGAAAATGTCGAAAAGGATGGCAGCATCACTCCGGATAAAGCCATGGTCGGTTAAACAGTTGCTGAAAAGTCGTTCACTACTCTAGAACTTGAGTCGCACTCAAGTACACGCTTCTGTCTCGCGGTTCCCTCTCCACAGTTGCGCTTCAAACACAAAAGTTGTAATAGAAGGACATCCTCCAACCTTATAACTCTCTGAGTGACCAATTGTGCGAGGTCAGGAAACAACGTTCAGGAAGCTGGTAAATTTAGCTCTATATAAAGCGAGTACTGCATTGAGCTTGGCTTTAGTGTGCTCTGTGCAAGTGAAACAGCGTTTAGCTGACTATAAAGTCCGGATCCGCCCACTCCATGTGACGCAAACGTGACAGACCGGCCCACCTTGTCTGGAGGTGGCAACCTGTATAGCTGCCAAATTGTATACTCATGTTATGGGCATAGGCTACTTAAATATGTCGACAATTAGTATAATAGAATGCCAGAAGGTGTACGTCAAAAAACGAATGTACGAACATCTGAAAGATTGGCCTACTTAGTTGTCATCATTTGTTTAGATGAAAGAAACATAGGCTGCTACAGAGAAATTGTATAGACTAAACAATTATATAGCACTTCAAAATAGGTGCGCTGGCTTATACAGTAGGCCTACTACATTATATAATGTAATGAAAAGAGCGATATTATGCCACCCCTGGGCATAGATGCATACACCTGTCAGCGCGTCATGACGTCTTCTTCTCGACTCATATCATTAATGGAGGTCCGCTATTGTTCCTGCGCAGCAGGCTTGTCAAAACAGGCGCCAGGCTCGTCTGAAACCGTCTCAACGCTCTTGTCTCCCGTGATGTAAACACGATTTAAGGCAACATCCTATTCATGTGTAAATAATAGCGTAGTCACTGTCTATAGGTCACATTTACATTACATTTATTGCCAAAGCTGCCGTAGAGCTCTAGAAATATCCCATCACCCTCTCACCGCGCAAGCCTACTGTAAGCTATGGCGTTTTTCAAAATGTTATTGATAGTATTGGCCTATTATAACAAATCAACTAAAAATAGGTTTTATTGCCATAATTGCTGTTCTTTTTCTTAAACCATAGATTTTCCTTCTTTTTTTTCCATTCTTTCATTCTATTTATGTTTACAGCATTTAGCAGATGCAAGCTACTTTTAATATGGCTACATTATAGCTCAATAGATCATATACATAGTTTCCATTTAAAGATAGATAGAGCCAGAAGATAAAGGATCAGAGAACTTCAGTTGAGTAGAGGTCAGTGGCTGAGGTTCTTTTTACTTGTATATTTGTTGTAGGCCTATAGCTAAATTATGAACAATTAAATTAAAATGTATATACAAGTTCTATGTAGCCTATAGCAGGTGGAGCAGAAGTGGAAAAAACAGATAAAAGGTCTTGTTAAAGGCAGCCAGTGTGGAGGACTAAACAAACAAATGCAACATCTGAGCTGAGATGACTCCAATCACCTCTCATCAACACACACACACACACACACACACACACACACACACACACACGCACACATGCAGCACACACACAACACACAAATGCATACGCAACATACACACACACACACACACACAATACACACAAACATATACACAACACACACACACACACACACACATACACACACAATACACACAAACATATACACAACACACACATACACAACACACACACACACACGGAGAAAGAGCCAACAGTAGCTGTGAGTTTTCCACATCCAGGTCTGTTGGATGCGTCAAACTATCCTGTGAGGATGGGCAGAAAGTGTCTCCAAACTGGCCGCAGAACTACTGGCCTGCCTCCATGAACCCTTGACCTCTGACCCCAGTCACAGGCAGGCCGGCGCTCCATGGCAACAGTCATGCCAGCAGGAGTATTAATTCTAAACACTTCCTCTAGTTAGTCCACGGTTAGTCTACAGCAATGTGCCTCAGTTATTTTTCCAAGTATTTTTGTTTTTTTAGAATGATATGCTATTATGTAATGCAAATAAAAGAGCAGTATAGGAAAGCCTTTCCTAGTCCCCCCACAACCGAGGGAGGGGTTGGTCAAAGCTGGTGAGCTGCCTGAGTTGAGAAGTTGGGAAATCACTGTTTTAAAGAGCTTGATCCAAAACAGCAGCCCAGCTATATGTTTGTCATTCCTTACAATCCGCTCAGATTTAAGTGTCTGGTGAAGTGATTGCAAAATTGTTATAATATAGATTTGTCCTACAGTTTTATTTTTTTCTTCTTTTCTTTCAAGTAGATGCAACAGCACAATGTAATCTCTGATTTAATCGTTTTTATATAAACATAGATGTACCTGTATAATGTTTTACTTATTCAAAGAGGGAAACACTGACTTGACATTCTGAAGGTGATGAGTAATGTTTCCAGAGAAATCCTTTTAAAACATTGTTCCCTGAACTGATTTACACAACTCTACAGTTGAGCAACAATTAAGCTCATTTCACAATTGTAGTCAACAGTAGTGTCTCTCTGTACATTATCCTATTGTATCACCACGGTAGTGTATGCATACTTAATTATTACTCAAAACACATCTCTATTTTGGTATAATCACCATTGTCTTGGTTCTTTTTGTCCAGGCTGTTATTATGATTTGTTGTGACAACACAAAGTGTCACGTTATGTGAGAGTGACCGACCCATTCTCCATATGGAGCCAATGAAGTCCTGTCAAGGACATGAAGGCCTACTACATGCATGCATCGTGTCTGCGTCAGGAGTTTTTTTCCGTGACTGTGGCGGGAATACGGACATGTCTGGTAGCGCGCTGCTCTAACTTTCATGGAAAAACAGCGTGAGAGTGTGAGAGGTTTCAGGCAGTACGGGACATCCTGCCTGCTCGAGAGCCAGCAATAATGTGAGAGTGAGCGGGACTGTTCTCTGGGCTTATATAGCCAGTTATTTTTATCCGCCCACCTCTTGCTTATTACATTGCTTCCCCCTGGACCACTCAGGAAGCACGTTGGGCTCCTTTTCCTGCTCACGCGCGGCCAGATTCAAACAAAATCAAAGAATGATAGCATTGAGGCTCGCCTGTTGGAAAGGGGGGTTAAGAAAAGACAGAGAAGGAGATGTTTTACAGAAACTGCTGGCACGCGCCGATGCCGTGAGATTTGAGGAGTTGGCTCCAGTCCCGCTCCAGTTTCAGAGACCCTCCAGTGTTTGTGAAAAAGAGCGGTGAAAGCCAGACCTGCAGATAAAGCTGTTCACATGCTTTTGCATTTATACCTGGGGAGAATTCTCCACTGGTTTCTTTGGTGAATTAGCATCACCAAAGAACAGTTGAGTTTCACTGTTCAAGACAATTGACAACAAACAAACAGTAAGTGTATAGCCAGTAGCCTATGCAGTTATTCATACAGTACTAATTTGAATAGCTGTTACATAACACTGGCTGTAGGTGTTTATACTGATGAAATGGTAAACCGGTTGGTGCTGGAGATTAAAGCAAGCGATTACAGTCATTTGAATAATGACAAAATGGGTTAATTGTGCTGTATTGTGTACTAACATTAATTGTTCATCCATCGTCACAAAATAAATCCAACTGTATGTCCTAAAGCAGCATAGATTACCCATGAGTCATTTTACCTCAACGTAAATACTACAGCTTACATTCTGAATTCAGTTTGCGACACCGCAAGGAAAATTCTTGTTTTTCCTCCATACCCACATTATTGAGGTGAGAGTTTTGAAAACAGAGGGCACACATTCACCCACGTCACATTCCACAACACCTCTGCATTAACACAACCAGTGTCTGGCTTTAACCGAACGCAAACATGTGTCTCGACACACCAGCGTATAGCTTTCACCAAGTGTTATGGAAACCCACCTTTCTAAAATATGCGGCCCGCTCCGGCTAACATGGCAGCGTAATGACTACATGTGGATATAATTGAGCTAGTGGGGCTCAGGGGGATGGGCCCCAATTTATTAGCTGTTAACACGGAGAATCATACAGGCTTCTCTCGTCACAACCACACACACACACTCCTCGGCTGTACTGAGTGCCGAAATTGTGTGTTTTTTTTCCCTCAAAGCGCTAAGAAAGGTGCTTTTTTATTTGATAAATGAGACCAGACAGGCTCTCAGTGGCTTGAAGTGGACCTCTCGCTGTGCCAGCTCTGGCCCATTCTCAGACCCCTGACAATTGAGGCATGCCTGGCTTACAGTATATTGTGGAACACAAGTCATTGTAGTGCTCAAGCCGCCCATACTTCCAAGCAGCTATGGTTTAATAGCTAAGCATGTGTCCTAAAATTAAATGAAGCGTACAAAAAAACACTCAAAACACTTTATTCTACACGTCATTCTGAGCATGATAGATCAACATGCTGGGTATGATGTTACTGTATAAAGTCAAGTCTATTCATCTGAACACCGGGGACTGGGAAGGCCTGTGTTTTTTCTCTCCGTGGGATGACAACTACAGACCTGTGCACATTTGAACATGCCGAACTAAACTGTGCCAGCTGTTCAAATAGCACAAGCTGGCCTCGATACAGGTTCCCCATTCAAGGCCCGCTCCACTTGATTGAGTGATCCAGTCTGCAGTGCATTTTATGGTGCACACACCTCAAAATGGCGACATTTGTGAAACACTATATAAAAACATTCCTGAAGCAAGGAATGCTTCAGGTATTTCCTCCCTTACACCTGGCTATGATTCCTTGAGTGCATTGGTCTGTTTTCACAGAACCACACTCTTTAAGAGTGGTCTTATCGGTTCAACAGTTTTCAGGACTGCTCTCTTTGCTAGTCAGACACTTTGAAAGCTTCACTTCCTCGAATTCGGCTGCTCAGCCAAATTCAAGGAGCTCATTGTAAATGTAAAATAGTTGCATGAGATGTGTGATTAGAACATTGTGCTGCTGAACTGGTGTAAACAACACAGTTCTATGGACATTATTCAGACAAGCAGCTCAGAGAGCTCAGACAGGTCCTGCACCATAGATGCTATCTCTCAAAGCAAGTCAGGGACATTAACCCTCAGGAATACTCCCATAAAATGCTATTTTGTTTTTGTAGGAGGTGAGGGGAGGAAAAGGTGGTTAGTATCTCATACCATACAGTGAAAACTGGTAGGTATTTTGCTCCATTTATAAACTATCAATGGTTCATTTTTTAAAGTAAATGGCAGATCTGTTTTGAATCAATAGCACTGTTTTTGTATGTGTAATACAATTGAATTGTATACATTGCAATACAACTGTAGTTTTTCAATCATTTGTGAGCTTATTCAAAGTTATTATAGGTGTGATTCTGTGCCTGGAGTAAAACCCATGCAGTTAATGTATTTTGGGCAGTTAAATCAGTTAAAGGGAGTGCTCAGTTGTTCAGGGTGTATCTACAACTGAGTAATTCTGATTTTGGGGTTTGGTTGCTAAAAGGCAACAACCTGTGTTTCACAAAGAAACGAGATCCGGTATCAGCAGGGTGAATGCCACGCGCTGTGATCAGAATTTGATGTGTCCTTCTTTCACTCTGAGCACACCCACCGGATCTGAGGCTTGTTCTGTGGTTGTGTAGCGCATGCCAGGTGGGTGGAAGGAGCGCACAATCACACCGATAATGAATAATCACTACTTTGTGTGTAAAGTGGCAGCGGAGAGTGGTTTAAATCGCTACGTGTGGGTTTCCTTCTCCACTTTCAGCAGTTTCTCTCTTGTTGTATGACATCTAATCATGTCACCTGATACGAAATGTGATTTCAACAGCTGGAGAATAGATACCTACAGCCATTAAATATTAAGCACAGTACAATGCTTCTATTTACCAATGCCCTTTGGAGAAGCCTTTAATATGCATATATATTGTGTATATACAGTTTGACACTGAATATAGTTGATGCTTTATTGTGTCATGCCTGTTTGTTGACTCTTTACAAGAAAAAGGAGTGAGGCCAATTTTGAATCTATTTTCCACACCTGGCTTCAGTAAACGGCACCAAAGTGCTTGTTACTGGTCTTTTTAACACTTCAGCTAAGGTGTAATTAGCCCAATCTAATGGCTCCGAGGCCCTCAGCCGACTGGTTAACTTCAAGCCCCCCCCCCCCACATCTGTCTCTGCCTGATACTCTTTAATAAGCTGCATGTCGCGTGTGATCTGCGCCTCATCACTCACAACCTTGACGGGGCCCCCGCTATTTATTAGGTTGTAATTTATGCACAAGGGACCCATTGGCAGACTATATAAGGTCCCGCCACCTAATAAATAATTTGTTCTCAATCGGCCCTAACAGCATATATTTGAGCTTGTGCTAAGCAACATTATTAGTGATTTGTAATAGAAGGTGTATTAAATTAGGTTTGAATTTTTGACCCGCTGGGATTATATTGCATATTCAGCGGATGTGTCAGTTTTGACCTGGCCAGCATTTGACTCTCTCTCTCTCTCTCTCTCTCTCTCTCTCTCTCTCTCTCTCTCTCTCTCTCTCTCTCTCTCTCTATATATCTATC
>JAODUE010000009.1:3386490-3421758 GCA_027564755.1 Amblyopsis hoosieri
TCTCTCTCTCTCTCTCTCTCTCTCTCTCTCTCTCTCTCTCTCTCTCTCTCTCTCTCTCTCTCTCTCTCTCTTGCTCTTTCTCTCTGGTAAGGTTACTTCATTAGCTGGAATGTTGACGTACATAATGTTTTATGACGGTCTCTCTAATTCTTACCAGTCCCGAGCTGTGTCATCCCATGCTGTCACTGTAAAACTACACACACACACAAACACAGAGTGCTTAGCAACAGAGTGCATTGTGTCAGCAGCGCCCTGTTGCTCGTGCCTGAGCATCTCTCTCGCTGATAGGCCGGAGGTCAAAGGTGGACACTTCTCCGTGACCTCTGGAGATCCAAGGGGGTTCCTTGCCCTCTCTCGACCTTGACTGACCACTTAGAAGTCGCCTGCACTCTCCCTAAGCGCCAATCAGGCCCATCTCGTTTGAACGCTCAGCTGTCAGAACCTGTTTGCTGCTCTGGCTATAGTCACAGGACCTGTCTCCCCTGTTGCTCTTGAAGCCACTCACACTAACAGCTCCACATAATTGCTCTCACTTCTATTAATTCCCTTTGTGCTGTTGCTTCTGCTTGTAAGCCTGGGCAATCGGCGACATGTCTGGGCACCTCTCCCCCTAAGCGGGACAGGTCACACACTTCACCCAGTGGTGAAGCCAACGGGGTAAACACACTTGATCCACACACTCACAAGGTTGCAGTAGGTCTGGAGCTCGGGGTGACATTTTCATTTGCAGCTTGTGCCTTGCTTGACCCTTCCCCCCTCCCTCTTCTTCCTATATTTTCCCCATGCCCCCCGAAGGTCCTTCTGCAATCGCTGGTGAAGACATGGTTGCCGAGGATAAGCCTTCCCTAATCTACCTGCCTAGCATAGTGTGCAATTCAGACATTCTTCTGTTAATGCGATAGAGATGTTCTTCAACGATAGCCGACACGCGATGGCTTATGTCTGACTACATACTAGAGTAGAACACCTTTGGTGTTTTTTTTTAAGGTTTTCTCATGAAATAGTAAGTGAATAAATATATAAATAATGTGATGGGTTAATCTATTTTCTTCTTATTTTTCTTACTTTTTTTTTTTTGCTCTGTGGTATTTGTTTTCACTGTTCATGGAGAGGTGTGCTCTGCGTTAATGCTGCTGGTAACCACTTCCTGTTTTTCGAACAGTGAATCTTCTCACAGTTTGGCCATAATTTCCTGAAGTGTTGCACACACACGTATGTGTGTGTGTGTGTGTGTGTGTGTGTGTGTGTGCGTGTGCGTGTGTTTTCACAAATTGGTGTGCCTTGCATGTTTGCAATGAGCAATCACAGTTCCTCTCTATACTGCGACTTTTGCAGTTACAGTAAATTTGGGCCGATGTAAACCTTTAGACGTTGGAAAATGATGATGGTTTGTCTCTCTGGGCGTGTGTGTTTGCATCTCTGCGTTGCGTGTGTTAATATGTTGGAGCTGTGTGTGTCTTGCGTAATGGAAGAGAGTCTGTTGATTCTTCATTGTCTTATTGGAAACCAGGGCAATATTTATGATAGCATTCTAGCATCATACAGTAGTTTCCCCACTGTTCTGTGTGAGAGCTTTAACACTCTCTTCGCCCTCTTCGTCGCTCTTTAATGCACACTGTTATGCTTTGTCAGCAAGGCCGCAACGGGCTGGGCCTCACACAGGCTCACGACATAGAGAGATAGCAAACTTTTCCCTTGTCAAGACCCGTGTCAAATGTTGCTGCTCTATAATCGCAGATTAACAAGACCACATGTACACCAGTTGTGTGCATACAGCATGTCTGAAAAGTCAAGGGGGACTGCTGTACGTCATTTGTTTTCGCAGACGGGGAGATCAACCGTGTTATGATTTATACTCATCTAGCGGATTGCACCCTCGCCCCTCAGTCTTGCATAAGCCAGGCTCATTTGGTGTCAGCCAAGAAAAAGAGTTTGGGAATACATAGTTTATACTGGGCTCTCCTCAGATATTCAGTCTAACAAAGTGCTTATTTTATTTCCATGACGTAAGTAATTTAGCAGAAATGTCTATCCAAACTGACGTATAAAAAGCAAGTAATTAATACAAGGCGTATAGGTGAAATAGAAAGTAGAACAGAATACCATATTGTAGTTGTAGCAGGCACACCACATAGGTAACCCACACACCACCAAGTTAGAGAAGTGAGCCTTTATGGAGGAAGAGGTTCCACAATTGGTTTTCGGCAGTGATAAACAGATGTACTTGAACTTCAACTTACCCATTCACTTTTTTTGTTTTCAAGCCCTGGTCTCACCTGTCACTGAGAAAATGATAACAATTTCAGGTGGATTAAAAATACTATATTTACTGTAAGATTTGATGCAAGCCTTCAAAAGTATAATTGTTAAAACAAAACACACAGGGTCCCCTCACTAAATAAACACCACCACTTGGTCCAAAAATATCTTCATCAGAGAACAAAATTGGGTTATAATGGAGATGTAGAGCTGGGTGTGGCACGTTATGGGGATCCCACAAATTATGGGGTAGTGGGGGATTGTTCTAATCCAACAAACCAATGCTGCGGAAACAGAGCTGCCATTTTGGAGTCAGGGAAGGAGACAGTTATATCTTGAGTCCAGCCTGATGTCTAATGGATGAGGGGTAAACTTTGGGCCTGTTGGTGTTGGGGATAGCTACTGTAAGCACTTTGAACCGAGATTGAGAGTTGAAGAGATTTGTGCTTCTAGATGTTACATTTGTAGTAGTCAAAGTATAGCCTGCAATGTTAGGATTTAACTAGACCTTTTAATCAGTTGTTATCAGTTAGGTCTATACGTTATTTTAATTGCTGCATCCTCAGCGTCATTCTTCAATAATTCACAGTGCTTGCACAACTAAAGGTCCCATGAGATGTCGATGAAACGACGTCCTGAATCACGTTGTGTTTCTGAGGCATGTTGCTTTTCTTGGAATGTGCGCAAGCTCGTTGATTGTCCTTGTTTCCTGAGATATCAGAGGCCCTTTGTCTCCGCGGGGTGCCTTGCTAATCAGGGAACTCATAGCTCATAGAGTCATAACTCCACTGTTGCTAGCCCGCACTCACCAGTCACCCGTTGTATCACGGTATTTTTGGCAATGCTGTCATTCCTCTCAGCCCATTGAAACAAAAATGACAAAGTTAGCTAGAACAATCACCATTGGAATGTGCTCTAAAGAGCCTATATGGCTAGTGACTAATTTACTGAGAGTAGTAGCTCATATCAGTGTACCATAAAGCACAGTATATTGTTAGATAATGTATAGAGGTTCAAATATACGTAGACAGGGATAAATCCTTGGTTTATATAAATTGTGTTGTTACTTGGTGTGTTTGCAAAGGCTAGGGACTCAGAGAATGAGGTCAATGTTTTTACACTCTGGGTTTCCCCCCATCTTCTTTTGCTTAGACTGTGGTTTTGTGATGTGTTATGAGACCCATGAAACAACAATGAAACCAGATGTGCATTGTAATGTGTCTGTATACAGTCTTAACAACGGAGCAGTTGAACCATACGGTCAGCGCAACAACCTCGTGCCGTGTGAGTCTTTTGGAAGTGCCTCAGTTCCCTTTTATACCTCCCCTTAAAATAAGCCTTCTCCAATTGGCTGAGGGGATTGTGGTCATTGAATCACATTGGGCCAATTAGAGATCAACACTTCCTTTACTGTGAAAGATGTTTCCTGTTGATAGTAAACGTTAGGCCTGTTGGGCAGTGGAGGGGGGGGGGTTATTGAAACTTGGCCAAAGGTTTCCTGACCTTCGTGCCCTTAGCGGAAAAACTGACGCTGTTGGCGGAGCACTGTGCCTGTACGTGCGTGTGCCGGCGCACGTGTATTAATATGTGTTTAAATGCAAGTGCACGTGTACGTGTGTGTGTGTGTGTGTGTGTGTGTGTGTGTGCGCACGCAAGCGTTCGCTCGTGTCCATGTACTGTACAGACGTGAGCTGCCGTTGGGAACGCCAGAGCTAACACACCCCAGAGATGTGCTACAGCTCTGACTCAGGGCTTCTCTGTCACAGACCTCAGCTGATGGCAGATGTTGCTTCCTTCGCATGACAGTGCCAAACTGACGAAACCACTCTCCCTCTCTCGCTCTCTCTCACTCTCTCTCACTCTCTCTCTCTCTCTCTCTCTCTCTCTCTCTCTCTCTCTCTCTCTCTCTCTCTCTCTCTCTCTCTCTCTCTCTCTCTGGGGATGACAGGTTTTCTCCATGTGCCTCAGGTCACATCGCGTTAAACGTCTGTATTTGCACAGGCGCAACAGAGCTGATGTTTTGCTCTAACCGTTCCAGGCACAGTGTGCTCATCCTCTCACCGTTATCTTGACAGCGGCTTGAACAAAAAAAAAAAAAAGAGAGAAAACTACGCAGAGCCTCATTTCTCACGGTGTTACCGCCATGGCACTGTTAAGTTAAGTCAGTTGGTTGAGACTCCTTATATGGCTGTATTTCTCCCTCTGTCAAACCTTTGACCTCCCACACTGTATATGAGTTGTCCAGCATTTCTGTAAAACATAATAATCCACCAATTGAAGGCATGTCTTGATACTGTATGTCTCCACAATCGCCACAATCGTGTGCGTGTGTGTGTGTGTGTGTGTGTGTGTGTGTGTATGTGTATGTGTGTGTATGTGTGAGAATTGGGTTTTGCTAAGTTTCACTGTCAATTGCTAATCCATGGGGTCTCTTGGCACACCCACCTGTTTCTGTGGCCTGGCTAGGCTCATGGCTGTTTACCTCCGATGGGCCTGTGCTGTTGAAGTCGTGGGGCCCAATGGTTGTGGGCACAGGTTGAAGGAATGTCTACCGTCTGGACGGTAAAATGTAATCAGCTGAGATCAGCGAATTAGGAAAATAGCCTTTCGCTGTTCGCTTTCTCTCTCTCTCTCTCTCTCTCTCTCTCTCTCTCTCTCTCTCATACACACATGGCCTCATACCCTGCCATACAAACCCACATACATTACATTAACACAAGACACATTAATACAGTACACACAAAAACACTCACATTGGCGCATGTTGCTCCATGCTCGTATGCTCCAGTATGCACGCACACACACACACACACACACACACACACACACACACACACACACACACACACTCTCTCTTTTAGATGAAGAAAAATGACACCTTTTCTCTCAGCCATTTCCTCTGTTTTTACATACTTGGGCCTGGGGTACAAGCGTACCTTGTGTGTTTTTCATGTGACAAAACACACAAGGGACTGTGTGGATTGGGGAGAGGTGAATAGCCTAATTCATCATTTGGGTTTAGGCTTGTCTAAGCCTCATATGGGAATACCTCTATCTACACTTTAAAAGCAGGACTGTTAGTGCTGTCTCTTGAGCTTAGGAAAACTACAACTCAGTCAGATTTTCTACATGACTGATGGCTTCTCCGGGGGAATCTGAATTCCACAGTTGAAGTGTGGTTTTGCTGTGAGCCATAGCATACATTTCTCCCCAGAAACCCGCCAGTTTGACCAAAGGAAAGGCAAGCAAACTATGGAGGATAGTTTTCTTTATCGTACGTAAGCTTAAGCATTACTAATTAATCGAACCCACGCAGATCTCTTTAAATATGTCACAAAATGACCCGTGGTAAGGAAATCTTACGCACTGGACGTTACAGTAACAGGTCAGTCGCGGTCATGTTGACCTGGCTCTCTGAGTCATCTCCAGCATGTCATGCACAATAACTCTCACACATTCTCAGTCGCTCTCACACACATTTCGATCACCGCACTTGTAATGTGAACCTCGCCGCTGAGGACAGCGCGCCTGTAATTTTGACGCAATGGCGGGGAGGGCCGTAATCACAAAGACTCAAATAGATTTCTGCATCAACAGATGATTCCGCATTGTTTCGCTCCCTCTGTTTACACACGGACATTTTGTCTTTGGGTTGACTTTCAAGGTCGGAAAACTATTGTTGTTCTCCAATGCTGAAATTTGTGTGATCTATTCTTTTTAGCCCATGCGTAAACAACGTGTAATTCTGTTGCTTTTATGTTTCGCGCTGTGGCTTAAAAGCCACATCAAAGACCATTTTGTCTCCCATGAAATGTGATAGACAAAGAATATTCAATTCGGTATTCAGGAGTTAAGTTAGAATTATAAAGTACTACTCATTCCCCTGTACTGACTCAAAATGGATGCTTCAGTTATCCTGCACACACACACGCACACGCACACATGCACGCACACACTGCAAACACTACATCACCACTATTACAGTCTGACAGGTGGAAACCATTCAACAGCGGAAACTATGACACTTTCAACGTATGAAATTAGACATAACGCACATTTTCTGTCTATATATTTGTTATGATAAGATATATTCCATGTTATTTTTAATGGATGTTGGGCCACCTGTTTATAGGCGATGTTGATTGTGGTTTTCTTTAACCATGTGACCAAAAATGTTCTAGTAAAACCAACACAGTCCCATTTCTACTTCAGCGTGAACATAATCATGGTCAGGGTAGGCCTACCTGTAGTAGGGTAGGTTACAGGAAGACCTTTTTACTCCAAAATACTTCATTGTTTTTACAGTAATTATTATTTTTATTATTAGTTATTATTATATATTTTTTTATTGTACTAGTAGAATTAAATAATAATAAAAAGTAAGTTTGAATATTTTTTTTTAAATGAACAACAGATTCTTAAACTGCATGGACATTTCTTCCCCCATTAGTTAATAATGAGTCAGGCTTACTGAATAGTTGTCTGTGACCTCTCGCTGAAAGGTCACATCTAGTAAGATACGCAAGTAATTTGATGATTTTACTTGTATTGTAATACCGAACTTGCGTCAGAGATTAGCTGCGAAACATGTGTCATGTTATTGTACAGTAAATATTATTAATCCAACTTGACAAAAAGGGACAATTATTCACAGGACATTAACTAAGATAGAAATTCACTTTTTATTTTATTGATGGTGATGATTTATTATAATTTTTTATTGTTTTGCTTTCATATTTTCTGCATTCAATATTTTTTTTTACACATAAATAATACAAATTAAATAGCTTAATTAATGCATCAGTTCCTTATTGATTTTTCCATTTGTCAATCTTTCATTTCATTCAGCCTCACTGTTTTGAATTCTTGTTTGTAACTGTAGCTATAATACAAATTCCATGAGAAAAGAAAAACTGCCATTGCTCATTGGCAATTGCCTAATTCCTCGGAAATGAATGCGCGCCCTTGTTCCAAACATAGTGTCTGGTCCCCACCATGGCCTGCTACAGGGCCTGCTATTGGGCCTGCCAATTCTCAGGGTTGTGGGCTTCCTTAATGAACACTTTGATCCCCATCATGCCTGGCAATGGTGTTTACGCAGCCCCGCTCCCATTCACACCAGTGAGCACAGAGCTGGTCAGAGCCAAAGCCCCTGGGACACACTGTCTTCTTCATCCCCAGACCCCCCGGATAACCACAGAGGGATGCTGACCCTTTCTCTGAGAACCGGAGATGATAAAACACCTGCAGCGCTCTAGTTGCATCTAGAATTGTGTTCATGTCTGCTGGATGGTGCTGTTCTTACTTTGCAAATGTCAAACGTTCAAGGCATGTCGTTTTATAGCAATATCACAGATGTTTTATATTAGGAATTCCCTTTATCAGTCCCATACACTTCATAACGATGCTGCCAGAACAGATATCTGGCACTAGATGTTAGATTTAGTTATATTATGTTTCCAGCAAGGTTTTGACATAAGCCATCTGTTTTGTGAGTGCTGAGGGAGTGATACTTTACAAGTTAATATGCCTGTAAGCCTTCACTGAAACGAGATCCACTGCTCAAAGTATTTTTTATTTTGTTTTGTGTTGACACTGTAAAGAATCTTACCTGTCATTGAGCTATAATATCTTAAGCAGGTTATACGAAGAGAGGGGTTTTACTTTAATCATTGCCTTTTGGGGTCACAGAAGTATAACAACAAATTTAAAAGACTGTGCATAACACACATTGCACAGACATTACAATATATTATTGCGGAACCATCAGATTTTAAATCATATAGTTGTGTTTTGTCTGTTTCAATTTGGTGTTTGGTCCTCCAAAGGATTTCTGTCTCCATGGAGAATGCAGAAAACCACTCAGATTCTGTTCTACGGCAACACAGTCCTACTACCCATTGTCATAGTTACAGATGTATTTAGCCTGCTGCTGTGTATGATGGACTAACCAATGCCAAACAACTGTGTGTGACGTATGATATCTATATATATCACACGCATCAGTGGTCTCAGTCCATTCAGAGAAACTGCCAGTTCATGGTTCATTCACTCCGATGGTTTAATCGCTAAGTCCTGTTCAAACGGGACGACGGGATATGCAAAGTCTTTACAACTGCCAGGGTTGCAGGTGTGCATGCTCTCTGTTTGCTTTTCGCAGAAATTAACTGATAAAGGTTTGATTTGCTGTATGCTCTGTATCAAATTATGCATTGTGCACACACACACACACACACACACACACACACACACTTCTACAGCATATACAGTAGGCTACAGTATACTGCGTGGGTTAAACGGACGTCTCTGTCACAGGGCTGGCCAGGCCCAGACATTGTGATGGTGTGATGAACAGGACACTGGAGTGTTGACTGAGTGACTCACAGCTGTGTTGGGTTGTTGCTGTTTGCTCTGGGCTCTTAACCACCAGGGCCAGGCTATATTACAGGGGTGTGGCACACAATACTACATCAGGTTTTGGGTGGTGCGCGAGACACCCCCCCCCCCCCCCACACACACACACACACACACACACACACACACACTACATGTACACACAAATAAGAGGCACACATGCAGAAAGACAAAAAAAATCTTTTTCAAAATCACAATTTCATATTTACACATCAATTTAATAAAGCAAGTGTCAAATGCCAGATATTTGCAGGCTAACTAGTTGGTGGTACACTGCAAATATAAACATCTATCTTATTGAGATAATCTTGTTTTTAGATTTTAAAATCTACTTGGATTTGTTTCTAATATAAATGGCTTATCTAGTGACATGCATTATGTAAATCTGCAGTTAATTTAAGAAATATTATCAAGTGAATATCACTTACTGCACTGGCAGTAAAAATTGCTTGTTTTAAGCATAAGAAAGCTCATAACTAAAATATTTCCACTTATATTTGATAGGGCATTTTTTGCAATGTACAAATTACCAGTGATTTGTTTGACAACTCGGATGATTTGGTATGACAAACTATTCTGAATGGCAAGGTTTCTTTGTAAAATGTAGCTTTTTTTTCTGTGGGAAATGCTATCGCTTCCATGAAGCCCCTTGGTCCGTCATAAAACATATGCAAATATAGTGAACTAACTATATGAATGATTGTGAATAGTTAGGCAACCTTAAAAACACATTCATAGCCAGTATGGCGCCCCTGCATACTATACAACAGGCACGTACACACACACACATGCTGATTGTGCACAATTCCTTCCAGCAACAAACCTAAAGCATGTGCACATGACACATAACCTGCACGTGCACATACTGTACGAGAAACGATATGTACAGGTAGAATAATAGCAACTAATGTAATTGGCATTCAGGCCCATTGACGGCCTCCGCCCGAACATGCCCCGTGTGTGCCCGTCCACGTGTTCTGGATGCCCATGTGCCAGCGGCGGTGACTCACGGCCCCACAGCGAATGTTGGCCCAAGCTGCCGTGACTCACCGCGGCCTGCTGGATGAGACGCGGAACGTGAGCTTGTTCTCATGGCTTAACGTCCAGTATCTGTTTGTCTGGAGATTACTGTACGTCAAGCGCCTACTGCATTTACACATGATGGGTTGTTTCGACGACGCTGCTGCAAAGCCTTCTCTCTGTAGCCTCCGATTGTTTATTCAACTGTCAGCGTGGACGTCTTCGTGTGAGGGAACTTTTTAATACTGCACGCTGTTTAAAGGGACATTCCTTCGATTTGTGTCTAGAATTACCCTTGTGGTTGAAATACGCATTATTAAAATGGTTTGGCTTGGCTGTCACTTCTCTCTACTCATCACCTTACAGGCGTCCTAGACTCACACCATGCTCTACCCCTTCCCCTACAGCCGCATGCACACACGTGTTTCAGGCATGAACTGCAGGTGGGGCGGAAACTCTGGCCTCAGCTAACACAATCGCACACACACACACACACACACTATGGCACACAAACACAAAGTGACTTTTGAGAACATGCGTGGGCCAAGAGCCGTGCGTCGTGTCCGACCAAGGGTTATAATCGGTGGAGATAGCCGCAGCCATACACACTGATAATGGAGACGTCTTATCTCCAGCTGTGGCTCCTTAAACGAGCTTTACACCATCTTCAGCCGGGGTTTTACAGCAACAGAGCAAAGATGGCCATAAACTTAAAGTGAATGACTGATAGCTGAATGCCCTGTCATTAGCCTGCTTTATGAGCCCGGTCCACAGTGAAAGCATGTTCGTGCTGTTCCGGAGAGCAAACACTAACTGGGAGGTCATGGTGACCACATATAGAGTCCTGGCAGAGTCCCTAGGCCAAGTTTGACTCAGTGTGTATATACAGTATCATGTTTGCTGACTGTAAGTCGAAGACAGAATGAGTAATCGGACAATTGAAGTTGTAATGACAAGGAAAACGATAAGGAGGAATGTTTTTTTTTGTTTTGCAGCTGATACAAAAGTATTGCAGATATTGACATTTGATGAACTTTTAACTCTATTTGTTAAAATGTAACATGTATGTAACTTAAATCCTTTGTTGACAGTTTTGTGACACTACAGACATTCCTTCCTGGTGTTATTAAATGTCAGACATTTAAACAAATCACAATTATTTGCCCCCAAATTGGACACAGAGGAATTTAGAAAGGTGCCATTCAATTTGCTAGCTCCTCAGGAATGAAACCATCAACACATTCCTTAGTATGGGCGCCCAGAACCCCAACATCTCCTGTTTCACCTGCTGTCCAGACAATGAGCGAGTGAGCCCTGCTCTGGCCAATCAGCATTCAGCTAAACATGGCATGGTCTTAAGTTAGACAAAGCTCTTCCTTAAATGATTGAAATATTTCAAATGGTTTGCAAGACAAAAGGAGTAAAGGCAAGGGGACTTGGGCAAGGGGTGACTGGGCGGTTTGCCCTGACCCTCTGGTCAACCAGAAAGTGGGGGGGGGGGCTAATCCTGGTCTTTCACAGACTTCACTCAACACCCCCTCCATATAGTGCAGTGACAGACATGAGTACCTGAGGATTTATACCTCTCACCTGAATACTCCAAGGTGACCCCACAGGAGTGATGGGAGACCTGGCGTGGGAGAGATTGAGAAATAAATTAAGATCTTTAAAGATCTTTGTAAAGCAGACATACATTTGTGTTTTGAGTTTGTCACACCACAGAAAAAGGTAATATTAACCAATATTAGAGATATATGTATAGATGTATACTGGTAAAAAATATTATATTGGTTATAATAAAGAGCTGTGTGTGCTCTCATGGGTAGAAATCAGTTTTTAACAAAACACTTTTTAGCAGATTACTTTTTGGCATGACACCTGCAGATGCCGTGAGATGCTGATCTTGTCAAATTAAACTAGCCTACAGCTTGTTGGATTGGATTTTGTCATTTGGATATGTGGTTTATATTTTCTTTTGAAAAGAGGATTGGACTACATAAAGACAGTTGGATTATTTGGATGCTGATTTGAACACGAGAATGCCGACTGGATTTGGCAGTCGGGTGTTAACAGGTAGACTAGGCTACAAAACCAGTAGCTTTCACATAATGCACATTGACTCTGAACCACATTGTGTGCTTATTTCTGCAATAAAGGCATAGCTATCAGACTGTAGGCTGTTAAAGGACAGTAGGTGATTTAGCTATGGAATTGTAAGCTGTAGGGTAATAACTTGCATTGGAGCAGGATAAATATTGAGCTGATTTGAACGCTCTCTACACTTTTATATCCTCGTGGTGTTACGGGGAGATGTAATCAAAATTCGCTAACCATCTACGTATCTAGTCCCTCGTTTCTGGCCCTCCCAAAAAATCCTGAACAGAGAAATTATGAAATACAGTTAAACGGTTTAACTCTGCAATACAATACTACATAGTTAACAGTGTTTCACATGTTTAAAGGAATGGATTTCTATCATATATAAGGTATTTCCAAGTAAATCTCTGTATTTGCTTTACACAACCTTTCAATGTTTCCCTATGTACACCCACTGGGCAGAATTCATAATTTACCTCCAATCATCATAAAATGGATTGGTTAAAAAGAAACTTCTCAAACTGAGCTGTACAACACATTCATCATTTACTAAATTTCATAACTTGAATTATAACTGAAACATCTCTGTGGCCAGAAAGTACTCACTACATCCACTTTATTTCCAATCTGTGCGCATTGGAGCATCATTAGCCAGGGTTTCCTTCAACTGATAACTTCACAGCTATCAGTAAATGTAATTGTAATGTGTCAGAAGTGTTTGGTTTGTGTTGGGCGTTGACATTACTCGGCAGCAGTTTCCTATACATTTTGTAGTAATCTTTAGTTCCATTGATAAGGTGGAACTGATTCACTGTCAAATTCTTTGTAGTATAATAGTTTATTGGTGTTTGGTGTTTGGTTTCTCAAGGTGTGAAACCTATATGCAGTGCGTTCATTCTCACAGTACAGTGCAGTAGGTTTTAGTTAAAAAACATCTTGGGTCAGACATATTAATCAACTTTGGACATGTTTTGCAGTCTGGTGGAGGCCTACCACAGTGTGTAGGTGTGTTTTTGGTGTCGAACAGGATTAAATCTAATACAACATTCCATGTCTCTGTTTACCTGTCTGAGCTAGTCTCATCATAGACCACACCTGACACACACATGCTTTTTATAGATTTAAAATATTCAGAAGATTCAAGTTATTCTGTAACAAAATGTTTGCTTTTCAGAGATTGCTAATAAATCAGCATGTCTTCTTTTCGTCTCTTGTGTAACTGACAATTAAGCATTTGAGATTTATAAATGATGTGACATCTCGTTACTGTTTTCACACACCTTTCAAGCACCTGAGGGAAATACTGATAGCAATAATAATACTTGACACCATTAACACTAACAACAAATACCTTCTTAATTGTATAGCATGGCAATGACATTATTTCTTTATTTCTTTATGCTGAATCTATATTAAATTATATTTTCACAGGTAATGGTCAACGTACAATGAAAGAGAAAATGTATATTGTTTGACTAAAAAAGACAAGACATTATTTCTTTGCACATCGGATGAAAAAGAACTGAACTTGTAGATTTTACCTGAGCATGAACTTACAATGAAATGTTGCCTTTGACATTGGCAGGTGTTTTAAGAAGCACACACAATTTTACTTTGTACTGTGTTCACTTGTTAAAAAGAGCACAGGCCACTTTGTCCAGGAGACATCCTGTAAATTAATACAACAAAAAGAGATGTGTTTTTACAGTATAACAGCTTGCTGGGTGCTACCCTGAGTTCAGCCTTTACTTTGTAACTATGTACACTTTGAGGAGCTTCAAGCCCTACAGGTATGGCCAGTTATGGGCTGATGCTATGACAAATCACAAGGTTTTATTCACAGTACTGTACATACTGTATACTGTTCTTAAGCATACTGTAAGTTACATTTGATTGATATGAAACATCTGGATCGTTGAACACTTGGACACTGTATGTCTATGATGTTTATTTTATGTGCACGTGTGCTATGTGCACATGCACACCTGCGTAAGATTGTGTTTAAAAGGAGGCTGGTATGGGAGTGAAGACCTTGGCGTTCGTTGTCCTAATCACCTTCAACACGCATTTGTGTTTTTGCAGTATCACACGGCACAACAAAGGTGTCTGTTTACCCAGGCCATATTTGTCTAAGAGTATCTCCCTCCAGCTCACTCAAACCACATTATTTCATTCTCCGTAATGTTAGTACTCACATCCAAATCATTTGGTTAGACGTGGTAAATATTTATGCCTTGTGTCGCAAAACACACAAACACGTGCGCAGGCAGGCACACACACTCGTGCCAGCGCGCATGCTACTTTTACATTCATTCAGTGGCTTTCGCTATCCCCTCTTCTCTTTGGCTTATCAATGATCAATGCTGACCAATAAAGCTGATCAATAAAACACACTTCCCTGTCCCGGAAAAGACACGTCACTCATTGTCATTCATTCAAACCCTTCGAAAACAAACCCTGACCCTCCCATGCTTGGATTGCGACTCCCCCCCCCCTGTCTCCCTGAGTCTCAGGTTGCCAGTAGTCAGGTAGTACGATGGCCCGAGGCCTCCAGCAGCCAACTCCCCGGCCCAGACGTCTGCAACGGCCATGCTTGCTTTATCGGGGAGTCCTGCCATTCATTGTTGGTGGAGTCATCCACCCATCCCCCCCTTATTGTTAGTGGAGCTCTGCATTGTGTGCCATTGTGGGGCTCCTGCATTGTCTATTACTGAGCACCGGGGAGTTACTGTGGTGGGCACCAGGTTGGCAGATGAGGTCTCATTGACCTGCTCAATAGAGCCCACCTTGAGAGAGTGAACACCAAAGGCACCACACCACAGGCTGCACCAGTAGCCACTGGCCAGGCGGAGTAGTTACAGAAAGTGAATGGGAATACATCTCCCCCATTCACATAAAGAACTTGCTCTTGTACGGCGAGCTGAACTATAAAACATACAGCACAGCATGTAGTGTAATGTAAAACGTATATTCCACATTTAAATTCAATGTTGAATGCAACCATACGAGGATGGGTGAAAGCCCTTGTGCAACCAGAAACTGCTAGCAGAACATGTTTGGCAGGGTGGTCGAGGTGTTCTGTCCTCACAGCTGTTGTGGTCTGCATTCTCCGGCAAAACACCTGCTCACCCCCGCCTATTTGATGAAGTGTATTGGCTTTACTTTCGCTAAAGATTTACAAATAACTGAAATTGTATTTTATGTATTTTGTTTCTTAATCCTTTCTTGGGTTAAGATACATATTCATAATCTTACTGTATTGTGTATGACCACACTGTGCTACTGTATGGTTTGATCCTAATGGTACAGCTCAGCAGCTTGCATGTACACTATGTGGAATAGACACAGAAATACAAACACATTTATCTGCTGGAAGAGATTCCTGAATATTTATCTAGGGAATTCTGGAGCGCAACATTACACTGGCAGTAGCGTACATGATATTGTTCTATGATATTCCCTTTAGTGGAGACTCTGGGAGGACACACGGAACACAGTGGTGCTCAAGTAACAGAAACTCGCCGTGAATCTCCGAGGATAATGACAGTAAATAAGCCTGCGTCTATTGTCCCCCTGCATTGTGTTACATGGGAACGAGGACAGGAGGAAACCTGGCCTTTGTTGAACTATATATTTTATATTATAACAGCAACAGTTTTGAGAGCAACCACACACACACATACACACAAAACACTGCAGCTCACACATCAGACCACACAGGTTTGGAGCAAACATACTGTACATTATAGACACCATTTACATCATACATGAAAGCACTTCAAAGGGCAGTGGAAGGTACAGTAGAGGCTAATTATAAGGGGTTGTGAGGGGGCAGGTACACTCACCTTAAATGACCTTTAATCTCTTCTATGCCAGTATAACCAGAGAGCACCCAGAGGAATTGACATCACCAAGCTTATTCTTTTAGACACAATATCATATTGCAAAATTCAAGACTAATAATTGTCCCGGTTTTTACAGAACATTCTTTTACTATGATGGCCAGCCTTGTTTTTCTTGGTATTATACATATTTTCATTTAGATGCTTGTAGAAGGTATTACAATCCTTGTCAGACTTGATGTAAGAAATAATTTGATTTCTTAAAAATAAAATAAAAATAAAAAACATTACACACTTTTTTATTAGCAAATTATCTTGCAATTTGGTTTGCTTAATTGAGGCAGGACCCTTTTCTTTCTACAGTTGATAAATTCCTAGGAATCTGGAGAAGAATCAGAAAATGGAATTATGCAAATATAACACTAGTCCGTTTCTTTTCGCATGACAATGAATTGTCTTTGCCAATGACTTGGGCAATGACGACTGCAAACAAAAAAACGTTGTTGGTTAGTGATAAAGGTGCCAACATTTGTTTGGTTATTCAAATTACGATTCTGGAGGAAAAAGCCTAAAAGTCTGAAAGTGAACAAACTATTTAGCAAACTAGTGAGTAAAACAACATTTGGCTGTTAAGACAAATTTCTTCCCACCCTGGGTTAAATTATGTTGCACCACACTAGTAAACACATTAAAAATATATTCCAATTTAAAAGTGTGTACTTGTATACAGAGTTGCTGAAGTCATGGGACTTAGACCTACTGGTAACCTCTTTAATTACAGAAAACCGCTTGTGAGATGAATACTTGTCATCTGATAGCATCTTGGCTAATGTAACACCACCCACCCCAACAGTGTAGCTAAAATAGCCCAGGGGCCTTTAATGTAAGCTTCATTCTATATTGGTTAGCAATTTGTAATAACAATGTGAGCATTTTCACATGTAGCATTACCCAGTGGATACAAACATGTTCCAAGCCTGCCAACTGAAATTACACCTTTTGACCCAGTTATAAAACCACTTTGAGCAGGGAACAACACTTCAGACTGTCTTAGTCACTAAAGAGATGTAGCAACATCTTCACCGTCAATGAAACAATGACTTCCAGTCATTGTTTCAGATTCTTGATCATAACCTTGGCGTGACCTAGAATAAGGAAAGGCGCATTGTAGCGTGACCATAACCATAGTCGCCTGGTTGCTATATCAAAAGTATAGTCAGCGACTGCGATTGTAAACAAAATGTTTTTGTAAAATTCTGTGAATATCACTGTCTGCTAATAGGTGCCTGTTGTGTGCGTGCTGTTTCTGCACAGCTCTCGCACTGTAAATGAGAACACAACCAAAGTGGTGCAGACCGCACCTCACAACAATAGCCTATAGCCTTGGCAATGTGTTTCCGATATGTGGGGCAGAGCTTCTTAGGGAGCATGATGAAATTCAAATATCAACCAGCTCTCCACAATGACTGACTACACCTTTAACCCATTAGACTAAAACTGTATCCATAACAAAACAAAACAAAACAAATTTGAATTACAATGGCTTGTGACCCTTCTAGGATTGTCATATAACATTTGTACTGTGTGAGTGTGTCCTACAGTTTGTGTACCTGTCCTTTCCTACATAGAAAGAACAGAATTGACACTCACTAGTCATAAAAACATGGAAAACCTTAATTGTACAGTATAATAAGCAGGCACTGCATATGTTTACACTTTTACAAATTTTGTGTAAAAGTGTTGAAATGAATACAGTAAATGTCTGCGTGTTTTTAATTGTTAAATTATGACTCACTCACAAGTCAATGGGTGTGCCCGTATAGTATTGTATAGTAAGGGAATCTGGCTACGTTTTATACACCTGTGATTCTGGTTGACATAAAGCAGTTCGTTCAGCAAGTCAAGCTTGTCTTTTTCTCGATTCATATTTTTATTGGAGTAGATATGGAATTTACCATGAAAGTACAGTAGACATGCCCTAGCAAATTTTTATTTTAATAATTGTATTGATATTTTCGAGCTATTAAAATATAGCTGTGTGCCATATGTTTGTTTCTTTCTTTAATTTAGGCTTTTTTCTCTTTTGTGTCTTTGTCAAACAGAAATCTTAAAAACAGTCCAGGTCAATTAAACCACATGCTCTACACAGCATTACGCTTGTAGTAGTGTGTTCTACATGATTGTATTCATACAATACTATTATTTGTATTTAAAACACACTCTTGATAAAACACATAACTTGGTCCTGCTTGATCCTCGCTGTTCCTCCAATTCATTCCTGTGACAATCCTATACGAAGAGATAACACCAAAACAAGCAACCTATCCCTCACTGCATTGTAAAACCACCTTGGCGCACAGTCAATCGTCTTCTGTTTAAGATTAGATTCAATATTGGCAACTCACCAACACCAATAACACCCACAGCAAACATTTTATTTATTTAAACAGCGATTGGACTCAACTGTTACAACACAATCAATTTGCTGTTGGATAAGCCTGTGCTCCAGAAAATAGTAGTGTTATACATTCAGAAGCATACAGTATATGTTTATGGTGTTTAGACTTGTCACATGAACAGAATGGCACAATGTGATTAGATGCCACATGCATACAGTACAATTTCCATTCAATGCTACAACCATCAATGTTGTCATGTTTGATGTTTAAGCATGAGGAGCAGGTTGTGTACATGAAAGTATGTACAGTATGTGTGAAAACATGACAATGGACCAACAGGCAAGACAAAATCAGCTGTACAAACTACCCCTTACATGTACTTTGACATTTATCCTCGGATGATGTTAACGACTAATCATGTACAGTAGTTAAATTAGAGATAATGCAACATTTCCAATAAATGATTCACCTGTGAAAAATATTCAACAACTGTGAGACAATTGTATTTGTCACTGCCATCCAAATGTATCATCCAAAATGTGAACATTACATGGCTGTATGTCATGGTTGAAATTAGAATAGTACTGCAAATTCTACTGCTAATTCATGTCAAAATATAAACCAGACACAGGCTAAATATAATTGTATTACCATATATTTGTAATAAATACAAAACAATTTTAAAGTTTCAAAGCTTTCTAAACCACTACCAAATGTGTTGTCTTTTGACATAGAGTGCCTTTTACTCTAACTCAGAAGATTTTGTTGGAGTTGGACATGGTTTAAACTGAAAATGTTTCCAGCGTTTGCTGGGAAATGTCTACAACAAAGAGCTGAAAATCTGAAAGAGCTGTTAAAACTTTATGATAAAACAAAAAATGTGCCTCGACATCATGCGCACATGCAGTCAAGTCAAATATTTACTGACCCTAAAAATAAAAGGTTTTCAGCAGATTGTATAATTACATGGCACGGGTATCGAGGATGTTAGTGTGTAACGTGATGCCTTTTCTTTTGTGTGTTTATGAAGGGAAGGGGTTGTGGAAAGGGGAGGGATAGGGGGGTTGTGGAAGCCACAAAGCAGTATAATTAAAATATGTTGGTCTTCAGGCCGACATGTTGCTATATATTTCATGATGAAATGTACAATAACGCAAAGCTATAGGGTCACAGGAAAATGCATTAGTTCACATATTCATCAATGTCTTCTGTATTTGTACCTACATATACCAGTTCCACTATAAACCTGTCAAAACAGTAAATCCCGTGTGAAGGTGAGCATTTAGCTGCTCTCCCCCTAGTTTCACCCCGACACGAGCAGCGCATGGAGTTTTGACTTCTGCAATTCCATCCGAGGGGCATTTTTATTGAAGTGGCTGCCTATTTGCCCTCACATTAAACACCCGTGGAATGTGTCCCTGGGTTTGCTGTGGTTGTTTTGAAGTGCGTTCAAAAAGCCCGTGTGTGCAGAAGGAGCTCATTCACAGCTCACAGTGACTCAATGGCTTCATTTGTCCTTAAAGGTAAACACTCACCGCGGAGGCCCTCAAATATGGCCTTTTCAAATGCCAAGGCCCCCTGGCTCTCCATCTTATGTGACAATGAACACATTCCTATTCAAAAGCACTTACTGTGCGATAGCATAGTATTGTGATGCATTCAACACACCTGAGTAAATGAATGAACGCCACCAACGTTGAACAAAGCCGTCCTTGAACTGTAACCATGACGTCCATGTTTGGGCAGCGCAACGATTAATATTTCTACTTAAAGGCCCATGCAGTCAATCTGCATGTGGACATTGCCCAAAGTAAATATATCCAGGTATGCTTTGACAGTGTGTGTATCACTTTATTATTTTAAAAGATATTTGTGTTCATGGGGTTCGGGTTGAGCTTAGAGCATCAAAAAAGCTTGCCAAGAATTCACGCGCAACAGTTAAGCTTATCCCTGTCAATTAGTGAAGCATAGTAACAGAAATGAAAAGCAATGAAAGACATATCTAGTGCCTCTAAAAATAAACTGTTCTGATGTCTCAAGCAGATATGGTCTAATCAAAATACTGCAACACTAAAATACAACCGTTTGCCTGCAGGTACCTTTAGCATGCCGGTGAGTCATCTCCACCACGGTCTGTCCCAAGATGCACTGCAGGAGATGATTGGCGGCATGTTTTTAAAGGCATTCCCAGGTAAGGTGTGTAGGCTAGATCTGTCAAATCTGTCAAATCTTTCACTGCACCTTTCACATGCAGAGACAGCTCTAGTCTGATAGTTACATCTGACTATCCTCACTGTCAGCACCTTTGGTAGGGGAGAACGTTCCCACACATTCACAATAATTGATGCATCTAGTAGAAATTATTTTGACGATTTCAATCAATTTAGGTGTAGACAAGTTCAGGAACTTATCAAACTTTGTATGGCCAGTCTGAAGTTATTTTCTAACATACACGAGCTGGCAAAGCTTGTGGATAAAGACAAACTTTCATAAGAATTAAGACATTAAAATGTGAATATACCTGTTTAACAGTGCCCAATAGAAAACAACGTACATGGACCAGTGAAAAAGAAAGAAATGTTGCAGTGAGAGTGAGTCTTATTACTTGCATCTGGTCAGAATAACTTTTGTAACATAGTCGGTGTGACTTTTGGCAAACATTTTACATTTTGTTGATTCCCTCCGTCAGAAAAATGTTGAGCAGCTGTAGCAGATGGCGTGTCTGCTGCTTGACAGACATCGACTGAAGTGAGATATGTTGCTTTGTGATCCATGACTTTCACAAAACGGTTAGGTGTGTTGTCCTTCAATATGCATTTCATTATTTCAAACAGGCACAACAGAGAACGAGCTTTTTGGTTACTCACAAAGCGCCTTTTGGCATTGTTTCGGCATTGTTTCACTTCACCGGCCTGCAAATCACGTCAATTGCAGGGAGCGGGTGGCCCGTGTGTACTGTAATTTCAATGGAACATGTGCGCTTAAAGTGGGCAAATGCAACTGCTGGGCACTGGGGCCTCTCTGGCAGCAGATCGGCCGTGTTGTGCATAAAGATGGGGCCTTTTCACCGGCCGCCAGCAGCCGTTCTGATGTGGCCGGAGAAGAGCCGCGATGACGGGGACCATAATGGACAACTTTCACCCGCCGGAAGAAAATTACAGCCCCTCAGGAATGTTGATGTTATTATTTTTTTCCTTTTCCTATAAACTCCAGGAGGACATTTCGGTGTGTAAGCCATTATAAGGAAACCATTGCCGCTAACTGGCCCATGAGGGAAATGGACAGTTTATTATTTCTTATGGCTACATGTACGCGTAGGAGGGTAATAGATAATTACCAGGGTGGATGCAACACTGATGGTTTATGGAGGATGTTATGACATCGTATTGGATAGAGAATGAACACTTGAATTGATGAATGCCTTCCACCCTCCTACTCACGCTAATTTAGCTAAATAGACTCAATGCGCCTGTCACTCAAGTTTTGTCAGATGCGGTTGAGACAGAGCATTTCTGCTGCATTGTATTGGCCGTGTGACTCAGAGTTTCCCACAGAAGCTGCCTCAATTCTAACAATATAACTCCATTCAAACACCATAACACATCCTCTGGGACTCCAGCAAGACTTAAAAAAGTGTTTAAGTCACACTGGAAGCTGTCTACAAACCAACCTGTGTATGCTGGTAAACCTAAAAGTGACTCACTAGAATCAAACCCATATAAACTGAAATTGCTCAATATATTTGGCTCAAGTCAGTCAGAGAGATTTAATGGGGTCTGTTAGAGTTAAATAGACTGACCACATGGGTCAACACTAAAAGTGAGGCTGGTTTGGCTACAGTGGGCCTAGCATCTGTTTAAAAGCTATGGGGAGCTGTAGCTCACCCCCGGTCTCCTCTGCCAAGCAGAGCATCGGCAAGACTATAGCAGGTGGAAGGGGCCGACGCCTTTTCATCTCAAAACCTTACAATGAAAGTTCAGATTGAGGGACTCGAGATGAACTCTGACACGTCCGACAGTTGCAAGTTAAACAAGTGCACAAAACAAGTTCTTTTATTTTATAGGTGGCTTTTTTGTAGTGATAGAAGATAAGAAGATTAAGATCACTGAGATTAGTCTGAAATTCAGGGAGCTGCCAGTGAATGTCTCGGGGGGGGGGGGGGGGAGAGCGGGGTGTTTGCAAGGTACCCCTGATGATCATTATCTGCTGTGGAGGATCAAAGGGGAGAGAGGGGGAGGTCCAGCCCTGGGGGTGGCTTTGTGCTTCACCTTACCTGTCACATGAGAGCGAGAGAGACTGACTGAGAAATAAAGTGTTTAATATGAATGACTGCATATTGATAAAGACAAATCTACATTTGAAGACGCAGACAAAGTGGAAAAGGCAGACATGATTACGTTAGAAAAGGAGAGAAATAGTTTCTCATTCCCCCAAAATAGAAGGAACAAGAACAGAAGGCTAGGACGAAAACAGACACAAAGCCTCACAATAAACAGTTACATAGAAAAGCTAACGGTGAACTACATTACCCACACTGCTATGCAGTTGTGGCATATCGGCAGCATTACCAGCTTTATATGTAGCCTGGTCTGTTCTTACAAGCAGTGCCATTACAGTAGCTTGAAAGTAACGATTGTATAACCAGCAGTGTGATCCTCTATGGGATAGAGAACAATAGTCAGAAGTCACAGTGACACACCACAGGAATACTCATAAACCACTCGCAAGTTTATGGGGGAAAACATGCTTCTCTGTTAACACGCTGAAAGCCACAGTCTTTGATTCAGGGCTGCAATTTATCCTCCTGACTTATAATCTCCTGTGGGCAAGCTCGTAAATTGCCGCTGTGTAGATGGTGAGATAGGAATCACAGCACTACAACCTGTGCTTAGTGCCCTGGCAGCGGAGCCTGCTCTCAGCACGTCAGTGCGTCAACTAACCTGAGTTGAAAAGGTTATTTTAAGAGACCTGCTCCATGAACCACTGTTGAGAGCCACCTCTCTCTTATAAGTCAAGCCACAAGCGTAGAACTCCTGTTTGATCTAAATTATCAAGATGTTATCTCAGTGCATTGTTTACACTAAGGGTACAATTTAGTCTCTCTCTCTAACCTTAAAGTGTATTTTACATATTTACACATCACCGCTATTTACAGTTAATGTTCTGTTGCTATGATCGTGGTAAGTTTGTTTCAAAATGTGTTTCATAAACTAAATATTTATATGAATAATTATTATTGAAAAGGCAACATCTTTATCCAACAGCAAAAACCAAGGCTGCCAAGAGACACATCAACTTCGATGTCTATATTTTATAACATTATTTACACAATAGAAATGCCAACAATAGCGTAACATTCTTTCTGTTGTGACATGCATGTCACGTAAATCAATCATAATAGCGGCGCAGACAGTAATCGCTACTGTCGCTTTGAGGTGGTAGAAGGACTGCGTCCTGCCTGTCTAATCAATTCATAACTGCATGCCTGAGACACTCAAAAGGCTAATGGCTGTAGGAAGCAGTAGGCGAGCCACGCCTTTCATCAAATAGTGTTACATTGCCATTGCACGCGACCATATGAGGTGCATACGTAGATATGGAATTAGATCGAGAGTACAGTAGGCTATTATGTCTTGAAAGAGATAAATAGGTAGGCTATTTTAGGCACGCGGCAGACTAACCACATTTGCCATACTACCACCTTTAAAAGGGGGTCTTTAAAAGCATCTGGAGAGAGACCCCATCATTGCGCCACTGAAATATATATATATATACACCCCTCAAATAAGCTATTTCTGGCCTAAGAGTCTTCATGTGGTAGAAATTTCTATTTTTGCTCTAGCCATTGAAATTTCACTGAATGATATTGTATACTCCCATACCCCCATCGCAAATTATATGAAGGGGAATCATCTGTAGATACTAGCCTGAATCATTGTAGGTTATCATAAGCCGCACACAAACTCAATGGGTCGGTTAAGGAATGCCTCCCTTAACCCCCATCCCCAGGATGTGACCCAAAGGTTTATTTTAACTCAGCTGTGAATAGTTATGGCAGAAACCACCGCGTGGCTGTACGACTGAGTGGTCTTGGTGGAAAAGGAGGGGGACCATAATTATAGGGGAAGAGAAAGTTGGTGTCACAAAGGCCTCTCATTGCCCCTCTCCTCTAGGAGACGATGGGGTAAATAGACATGTTCCAACTTCAGATTCTTTATTAGAATCTGAGGTACCTGTCGTGAGAACCACCTGCAAATGGAGAATACATTTCTGATTGTATTCCTAAAATATTTACATTTTTTTGTGCGGACATCAATGAGACATTCGCCAAGTTAAAACCTCTCACTGGAACAACCGCCTTGCACAAGGATACCTTAACAATATAGTTATTGTGGTCGGGAGAGAAAGTTGACTTTCCACGCCTAAACGACTACTGCTAATGAGTCCTCTGAGTACCCGTTGGTTCTAATTGCAGTGCTGGGAAATATTCCCTTTTATGCTACAAACGGTGTACATTGTCATCTCAGTAGTTAGGTTTGCGGCACCAGACATGTTGTACTTTACGCTGTGTTTACGTTGCTGCCCTCTATCCGAAGCATTCGCAGGCCTATTCGCAGAGCTAGCATAAACAAGAGCACCAAACCGATTCAAAATGAAACAACATAACGTTGGATCCAAAACCTCAGTATGAAATGTGTTTTTTTGGACTGGCGTTTGGACACCCATCGTCACCCGTCCTATATGACCCTCCCTCAGAGAAGCATGTTCTGAGAAGACAATAAAGGCCCAATGTGGACAGCCTAGGCGAGCTAGAGTGACACTGATGTCAAACATATGTTTCCCCCCGCAGCCCAACAGAAATAGACAAACCTATTTAGAGGGATGGTTTGCATGCAGGCTCCAAAGACTGATGTTTGCAATCTGGGAGCCACAGAGGGTTTTTACATGATCAGTAATTCAAAAAGTGGTCGGCCAAAGAATTTGCCTTGTGCCTCTTTGTTTTGCTGTTGCCATGCACTATCATTTGGTACAGAGAGATGGCAATAAGACAGCAGAAAGTATGTCGGGAGCCGTCCAAAGGCTATCAAATGACCAGTGTATAGGAGAAGGGAAACACAAATATGTCCAGTAGACGGGAGTAAAACCCAAAGGCTCCCTGGTGGACAATCAACATGAACTGCAGGGTTTCTGGTGAAAGACAGTGTGTGTGACAGCTGTGTTGCAATATTATGCATATAGAATGTATGCTGTTATCTCTCTGTGCTCATAGAGCAGCAGTGGTGTCAAAAATGTTGACCGTGACCCACAAATAGTAGTTTACAAGCAGTGAACCGCTTATACTGTAATAGTTTAACATTAAACACATTATATACACACATATATATATATATATATATATATATATATATACACAGTATATATATATATACACTCAGTATATATATATATACACTCAGTACAGTATATATATTATATATACATATACACATATATATATATATACACACACACACACACACCTGTGGGTCCAATACCCATATGAACCTGGAGTGTCCTAAAGCTATGAGTCTATGAACTCTTCCCATCTAAAAGCCAGGTGTCCCGTGCTGCCTCAAACAGAACAGACGTGGATTTTCTCCTCCATTGTATTAAAAAGAAAAGACTTCTCGGCTTCCATGGTGCCTCAAGCGACATATATTTTGACAGTTCTTGTTCGCGGACAGAAAGGTGTAATAAAAAAAAAAAAAAGCTTCCTTTTTATTTGCCATGAAGCGGATATCTTGCATAACGGTATGTGTATGCATAACGTGGCTCTTACTCTTGTTTGATAGATGGTGAACAAATATTTTCAAACGACCACTTTCTTTTCATCGACGGTTCTTTGCTTCCTATCAAAATGAGTGCTAGAGAAGGGCACTGACAAAAGGACACATTTGTCAAACAATAGGCCACTATACATTATGCCTCAGGTTGTAGAAGACATGTACGCTATATACCCATTTGAACTAATCCTCCTAAAGCACAGGGTATGGCGTGGAACAAAACAGCACCAAGGTAAGGCTAGCAAGCAAACACGGAGAATTACGTTAAAACTGGGACATATTTGCAAAACCAAACATAATGTACTTTTGTCACCATATGGCTTTACAATACAGGGTAAACGGAGGCTATAGAGGAAAGGTAACACATGGGTGGTCTAAACCACCCCTCTGACATATAAATAAACTACACAAATGCCTATGCATAATGGAACAAATAATTGGTAATGAATTCTTCTGCCAATGAGTTAGCACAAACCAGAATGATGGCAAAACATGTGTAAGCGACCTGCATTGTGTGACACCTGCTACAATTGTGAACAATGGCGTGTTATGCAAGGAGTGCTATGACACTAGCTGAGCTTCCAGACTTTGAACTGCACTTTGATTTGCTGGTTCCCGTAGCAACGGAATTCTAAACATGCTTCGCACGGACTCCCCCGCAGGAAGTAAATACGTCAAAAGGTGTGAGGTGTACTCGGTGGCGCACTTTGACCTGGTGACACTGAACCTGCATGAGATGGCTCTGAGTCCAGCGCACGTAGCTACTACAGTACATGATTTGATTACATGTTTGATTATTAGTCAATTGAGATGTATAGCAACAGGATACAGCCATTCATTCCTCTTGGTCTGCTAAGTTGAAAATTCAGCTATAAGCACTTTAAACTAATATTGTTGTAGCGTCTGCTCTGGAGAATGGAGATTCTTTCCAGACTTAAAGAAAACCCTGCCCTAACCAATACAGCCCACACACCGAGTCCTATCCCACCGGGGCGCACAACTATTTCAGGATTCTATATGGGAGGGAGTTTCACATTAACGTGTGTCTTTTGCAAGTCAAGATGAAAGCATTCTCCAAAAGCGCTTACAGGGTACTTGACGTGCCTTAGAGGGGAACGACCTTGTTTGACGTCACAACAGGCTCAGCGTCCCAAGATGACACGCAAAGGATTTCCCTGGGTTGCTAGGCACCAGGGCTCCGTGTGTGGATAAACACAGGGTTCCTCGTGGCGCACCTGTGTGTGAAAAGGGCGCCCTGCCGCACGCAGGATCACAGCGTTTGCATCATGACACTGTTGCGTAACCATAGTTATTTTCCACTCAAACGGTTTGTTGTAAACATCACAGGTATTTCACTGTCTTGACAACCGCTTAATGCCGCAGTTATCAGTATATTATTATAGCAAACACCTGGCTGTAAAATATAGTAGGATTAGAGATGCATTCATAAAAGCTTCCTGTGTGGGGTCCTTATACAAAAACTTGAAAAATACAGATATTTGTACCTTTATACAAAGACTAAATATTTTTTATTAACGCGGCATAACGCAGATGGGGAAGAATTATGTATGAGCTTGATAACTTCTTTTGTTCATACTTGTGAGAAATAGCATGAGGAAACTCGTAGACTACAGCCTTAGGAAAAAAAAAATATTTCTACATGACACGATTGGGTTGCCCTCCGGACCCAGAGGTCAGAGTAGCTCCATGAATGTGACCTCCTCATAAGATGCAAAGTAGTATGCTCACATCCTTTGCCAAGTATCACATTTACTGTTTGTTAATAAGAAACAACTCCCTGCAATACCAAACGAGTGCTGTGGGCGCCTTCAGTGTTCATACAGTAAGTAGTATGTATGCAGGTCAAAATTACTTTAAAGTACATGTGCAGCACACTGTGGTTCCATCAGCTCCTATAGGAAAGACCAGGAGGAATCGAATGGATGGATCTGGTTTAGGATACAGTTCTTCTGCTACATTGTCATACCTGTAATTCCCCCATCAGATTATCAGTGTCTATGATAACCAATTCTGAGAAAGGTCTGCAACAAAATGAACTGCAGCGCAACCATAAGGCCAAAGATAATTTACAAGATGACGCACACTTTTTTTATTTTCAGAATGGCTACCTATGCCAACCGCCCACTTGCCGGCAAAAAATATTTAAAAAACTAATAATATGATGCCAGACAAGGCCACTCTGCTTGAATTATTTTGTTGGTACAGCCAACCACAGCACAGGTTGAGCGTGAGCAAATCGTTTCTCTCTGTGCGGTCTGAACATTGACCGAAACTTTTAAAAACAGTTGTCATGGCAGCGCACATAGGTTGCTCAGGAGAAAGGTGGATATCAGCACTAAATATCAGCATTCAAGGAATGCCTCTTGCCCAATCAAATACCTGGAGCTGTCATAATAATGAATACACTACACACCCCCGCACACGCTGAAGTGTTTTCTCCTACAGCCTTTTCTGCCTATCAATATACTGCCAAACTTACAGAACAGGTGTTTCTATTATTCCTGAAAGGTATCTCGCAACATTAGCTGCATAGCATACAGATACCATCAAATTGCAACCAATGACCAGAACGCACACGTGCTGTTCAGTTCACAGACTAGGAAGGTCTCACACCTGCGAGTGAGTGAGTCAAGCGAATACGCTTCACCGTCACCGACCGGGGGCTGACCTGAGGAATGACCCAATGCACTGCAAGCTAGCCTGGTTGGAACAATAGCACGTCTGTGCTTTGTGCCGTCCCACTACGGAGCCTTCTTGTACGTATACGCGACAGTTGACCGCAGCTTGAGTCACGTCCTTCCTGGCTCTCAGGCATGTTAACACAACAGTGGCACTAGCCTGTGACATCACCGGCCTGGGATGCTAAAAGCGCTGCACTGTGGAAAAGCGGCCGGCAGGTTTAGGTGGAGGAAACCATTCTATGCTGGCTGGCTGGCTGGCACTACTATCACCAACCCCCCTCCGTAAAACATTCCACTGGTGGAACAGGTACCTCTGTGTACCACAACATCAGCTACTTGGCACCACTCTGCATGACCGACCCTACGTCAAAGGACTCCAGGGATAAAGTGACGCAAAGAGTCGTTGGAAAGTTTTGCTCTAAATGGATTTTAATGATTTGAAACATTGCGGTTACAGACAGGGAGAGGGGAAACAGGTGCGGGCGGTATTCTGTTTACCATTAACTAGACTTCTTGAGCTGTCAAAATGGCTGAAATCAAAAGCACGTTGCGTTAAGCGGGAAGGCATCACCGTGGCGTTTATCAGGGCTTCAGGCTTTGGCTGATATCCAAGACTTGATAATATAAAAAGAAATATTGGCTTACAGTGCTAATTGAGACACACTTAAAAGATCAACAACAGACAACACATACTGTATATATACACAGATAATCAAAGATGTATAGCAACACGAATACTATTTTGTATATATATATGCTTTTTTTTATAAAAATGAACAACATTTAACCATTTATGTGAGGGCATGATTACAGTAACTTGCTAAATGACTGACGTAACATCGGCACACAAGTGACCTGACTCATTGCAACAGTTGAGCGGCACATTCTGTACAAGACAGACGGCTGGCTGTAGTTGGAGGTAAACTTCAGAGCACTCTATATCCTTCCGCCAGCTGCACAGAAGTGCAACACCTTTTTGAGCCTTTCTTCGCCGTGGCCCCCCCCGTATCGTGCAGCGACTACAAGTGATGGCGACTTTGAAAAGAACGTGAACGAACAATAAAAGACGAGCGAGTCCCATGGCGCACACCTGCCATCGATAGAGCATTAATATGTTGTCTCCGCCTTCGCGTCCGGTAGTCCACCTGCCCATTTGCTGGCCCCGCCTACTGGGTCCGGAGCTGGTAATCTGCAGAGGAAATGGACAGACTTAATCAAATGGACAAAGGACAGACGGAATCAGAGAGAGAGAAATCAACTAGATGGCAGCTGATGCTTTCCATCCACAATGAATAGAACACAAAAGGAAATGAGGGGAGGATGTTTGGCAATTAGTGGCAACATTAGCAAAAAGACCAACATGTGCAACTTTGGCATCCTCGTGACGAGACCGAGCTTTAAAAAAAAAAAAAACTCTCTCTTAACACTCTTGCAGTGCCACATTGGTTAATGTTCTATATCTGATATCCTGTTCACAGAACAGCTTCAGTTCAAGTTTGGTTCCCACAACATTTCACCACATTGCCCAACAGTTGCCCAATGACTGCACATGTGGGCACCGATGAACTTCTAACCTACCGCCGTTCTGGGTGATGTAGCGCACCCATGGTAAGGCCTGGTAGCCACTCTTCTCAATGATCTTCAGGTAGCGCACCTGTGAAGATACGAAGGCAAGGATACCGTCAGGTGCATGACAACATAAACTATATAAAAGAAATGAATAACACAAAGTTGACTAGCTATATAGAATTTGTCTGAGATGAATGAACAAACACAATATTCAGTTTATATTTTCACCAACAACGTTTCCTTTCTGTGAATAAATATGAAATAGTATTTATATTACTATATTCTAATTTATTTTAGATCGAAATGATGAAAGTGCCCGTATTTCTCGTAGTGGCGAGGATGGGGAAGCTGTATGATGAGTCACTGTGAAAACAGAGAAGCAGCTCCTGCACAACAACGTGGCCCTGGCTTCAGGACATACGACTCGCTTAGAAACTAACTGTAACTGTACGAGTTCGGAGGGGAAAATGCCCGTGTCAGCACAATCGAGCTACAACTTTCACAAGCCAATAACCGATGTTTCCCCAGCGAAGTGTTACCACACGGCTGAAATTCTAGAACAAACGGGGACAGAAATATACCCGCACAGAAACACATACTGGCAACAGCAAAGTTGGCACGCAAGTCTTTCCTGTGTAAGTGTGAGAATTCAATGTCTGGCAAATAGGAATGCACAGATTGTGAAATTCTCGGCCAATACCTATACTGATATTTAAATGATCAACTTGGCCGATGTTGGTGAAATACACCAATATTTTCTCTCACTTTAATTTGAAAACAAATTGAATGTGTGCATGACACCGTTGTCCTCTTACGCCATGCCAGAGTAATGTCCAGCGTGCTATCATAGTACCACCTATTGGATCTTGTCCAATTTAGCATTTGGCCAGAGCAACTTTAATGCGACACAACAGATCAGCCACATGCCATTGGTGAATGTTGCAGATAGGCCTATTGCAGTCAAGGGAGACACCGGCCGATACTGACATGTGGCAAATATATCTGTGTGTCCCTACTGGTGTTCGATATGCTTTGTCCAGCGCAACAAACATTGAGAACCAAGCTAGCTGTAGCACAAACACGCCTCCAAACCTTTCATTTTGCCCAGCTCACTTCACTGAGAGCAGGCACGACGGCACGTCCATTTTAAAAGGGGTTGACACTGACCCCCTTCTTCTGTGAGATGGTTTCTCGCTACGTTTCCTTAATTCTTATTCCCAGCAGGGCTCGGGACAGACGGGACAGGAATTTGCGGGTCAAGCGGCAGCGGGGACTCTGGTCAGGCCTTGGCCACCGACCGCCTTGTCATTACCTTGCCACAACACAGTGAGGTCATGAGGAAGAGCGCCACTGGACACATGAGGGCAGAACGTATAGGCGCAGGATCACCGAGACTGCCGGCACAGCACTTCTTTCTGCCGCGGTGCCAAGCGCTGCTGCCGGGCCTGACCGTGGCTCCAGAGTCACGCTATCGATAGCCACGCAATAGCCGCATAATATCATTATGGCTTGCAAGCTGAGATGGGAAAATGAGGATGCCTTGTAGTATTATCTAGCCTGCTAACTACAGACTGCATGTGTGGTGTACGGGGCGCGCAGGGTTCCCATCGCGGACCAAGTACGTGCGTTGCCCTGGGATCAGCCACAACAAAGAGGATTGGAAATTAAACTAATAAACCAGCCCTTTCCTCTAATTGGCATGCTAGGTGGAATGTTGGCACTGGTTTAGTTATAGACCTACATCTATTTCTAGTTCCTCCTAAGGGTTAGCTACTTGCATCACACACACTTCGTAAGTGTGCACCCATACACTCTGTGGTGGAGTGAAGAGCCACTTTCCCATGCTTTGATATCAGCATGTGTCTAATTAAGCTAGACGACCTCTTCTCACACGTAGAGAGTGGTGTCACTGGCTACATTAGTGGCTAGGGACCAGTCTGCTGGTGGCTCTGCAATAAGGCAAACGCCACTGGCTTTATCGCAGGAATGGGATGGGAACATGGCGCTTTGCGGATAGCCTACAAGACCACAAGTGCACAACAAGGGCTATAATGAACGTCAAAGAAAGTGTTGCTCAGCATTTGGGCAACAAATTGTGGACACTTGCTAGG
This sequence comes from Amblyopsis hoosieri, assembly GCA_027564755.1. Taxonomy (NCBI): domain Eukaryota; kingdom Metazoa; phylum Chordata; class Actinopteri; order Percopsiformes; family Amblyopsidae; genus Amblyopsis; species Amblyopsis hoosieri. The sequence goes on from JAODUE010000009.1 coordinate 3,418,727, forward strand.
GGAGGATGAAGCTTGTTTATAAATGTGGTTCAACTGCTTGAACATTGCAGTTATTAAAGCACAAATACATATTTGATTTAAGCCATCGTAAATATTAGCAAATTGTTAACACACTGTTTACTGAGGGGAATTGCGTGTTTTAAACCAAATGTCAAACTTTACACTAATTTTATTAATTTTAAGAATGCCATGATCTCAGTTTTTGTATGAGAATTCAATTTCAAACATTGCATTAAGTTAGATATTACTTTATCTACACCATTCCATGCATATAAAACATATATCCTCCTACCACACCTATACACCGTCTATGAATTATATTGATACAGTTTTCTTACACGAGCATCTGCTTATTTATGGATTGGGGAACATTTGACAGAAGGGAAAAATTCTGCAAAAAAAAAAATCATCACAATTATGTATTTCAATTAACTTTGAGTTTGTCCCTCATGTTTCCGAGTGGGCTGTGTAATGTCCATACAAGTTAATTATGTTTTCTTGAGAATCAAGGGAAGTTTGGCCTACTAAATCCTGTATTATTAAAACTGAAAATGACAGACGAGTTTGAAGATAGTAATTAAAACATATTAAATAAGTTTAACAAGTTCTGTCCATCCATTAATAACATTACTTAATAAAGATTGACTGTATTGCCTGTATCCTACATTTGCTGGTCTGTGCATCTATAGGCAAAAGGCAGCATCGTTTGTTATTTTAACTTAAAAAACGTATTTGAAGAAATTAACAATTACCAGCATTCTAATATATTTACTAAGAAATATGTTCCTTGTTATACTTTTCTTCTGCATTATGGATCAACTCCATAGGTATTAACCGAAGGAGAGGAGCTTCTTATAGTGGTTGAGAAGCAATTATCATTGGAGGTATGAATTCTTAAACAAGGAAGAGCTAGATACTCTCCACACACACTAAGTCAGCAATGGCCTTTTCATTTAATTTCATTAAAGAATTAGCTGTGTTTCTTTTATCTAAATAAGATAACTAGCATTTATAAACCATACTGTAGCAAACGTACAGATTTGACACGTTCCCCGTAGGAAAAAGGTGAAAGAATATTAGATAGTCCATACTTGTAAGCCTAACTTGACATACATGACATAAATTATGGCGTTTTCCATATATTAAACTGAATTGGAGGATGACACTGTACTATTGAGAGCTGAGCAGGGTTCATAACCTGCAAGAATATGGGTTTATTGTAAACATTTATGTTTAAGGTTTCTTTACTTGTATATTTGAGAGCACTCCCATATACAGTACATCTATATTCAGTAACTAAATATCACAACAAGAAACCTCAGTTACCTTAAGATATTCAATCAGAATCAAAGCATTGCATGCTTTTTTTGTTTTAACATTCTGTATTACAATTCTATGCAACAATTAAGTCTACCCTGCTTTTGAGTTCCACAATTACAGGTTGACGATGTGACTCTACTGCCCCCTGAGGCCAACAAAGTGAATGTTGACATTCATGCCATTCCAGCACTTTTTGAGGCAAACATCCTCAGTACTGCTAGTAAGACAGACAGCCACGCATATGTTTTTGTAAACAAGCTTGTTGTATGTGTTAGGACATCTTGAATCAGATAAAAAAAAAAAATGTGTTTGGCCTGACCGAGGAATATAATTTCAGATTGTTTATCATATTTATGTTGTTAGTAAAATATAATGTGTGTGTGTGTGTCTGTGCACCTGTATGTGCGCGCGCGTGCGTGCATGCGTGTGTGTGTGTCAGAAACCTGGATGCCTGAGGTAGTGAAGTATGGGATCTCAAACTTGACACTGATTGGTGGCTTCCCCTCTTTGTCCTCTGCCTCTACGCTGGGCAGGCCAAAGTGGGCTCGCATCAAATACTCCTTTCCACCCTGATAAGACCACACAAAGTCACCATTCAAGCACACACGCAAATACATACAGTTTCCATCATGCAATACAGCATGAGTCAAAGAGTTATGAGCAAAAAAAAACATTTAGGTAAAATATAAGGAATGTGTAGTTCCTTTTTCAAAATGTGAGAAATGTCTTAAAAGCTGAACCAAGCAATACTTTGTACTATACAATTAAGGGCCCACGCATCACTCACATATACCGTAACCCGGTTCTCCTGGTGGTCAAATGACCGTGTGCGCTTCGTCCAATTATATGCTTTCAATTTTGATTCAAGCACAATGTTGCGCAACTTGCTTGGAACTCACTAAGCAGCCATTCGTTTTGAGAGAGATTTCATGTCAAAACATTGTTTCTGTGCAGGTACTGTGCAAGTCTACATCAACAAGTATCTTCCACAGAACATGCACAGTGCTAGATCACATAGCATACGTATGCCAGCGTCCTATGTTGCTAATGACTCACGGGGAAGGACTTGATGGACCAGACGATCTCGCTGTTCTCAGGCACCCACTTGACGCTACCCACTGTGGTCTTGAATTTGGGAGAGTCTGCGTCCGTTGGTACAGGAATGTGGATCTCCACGTTGTTGGCCGTGGAGCGCCTTTTGAATTGACTCTTTGCCTGAGAATGAAAACAAGACGGTCAGGTTTGACACAAGCTACCTCTGACACACTGTGACAGCCTGCAGAGTGGAATATTTCAAAAATGGTTTTAGATTTATTTGTGTTCATTTCACAGGGCCACAGAGTGACAGATTTATTGCGGTTTACCACAGGACATTGAATTGGATAAACAAACAGGTATCCAGTGTCTCACAGGCATTGAAACACTGGTTTAACAAATCTCAATATTACAAAGTGGATCATGGAAATGTTTTACAAACCTTGATCATGTACTCGATACGACTGTGGGAGTGCTTCTCTATAACAGATTCAATCCAGATCAATGGTTTGACCTAATAACAAACGGACAAGTTCAATCCAAATGAACAAACCACACAAAAAAAAACAAAAAAAAACATGAATGTCTCCCCCTAGTGAGGAACAGATGCAACTACAATATACAAGGCTTCTCTAGGCTGGTTCATCATGAATTTGCAAGATATGCTTCCTTTTGCT
>JAODUE010000009.1:3421858-3429358 GCA_027564755.1 Amblyopsis hoosieri
AGAGAGAGAGAGAGAGAGAGAGAGAGAGAGAGAGAGAGAGAGAGAGAGAGAGAGAGAGAGAGAGAGAGAGAGACATACAGACAGACATACTGTGCAGTTATTTATGATACCATTTTATCATCCGGTCTTCAACAGTCGGTGGACAAATAGGTTTACGATGTTTGGCCTAGCAGGGCGGGGCATAGTCACACTACATTTACACTGCTATAGGACAGTAACATCACATGTGCGTAGTTGTACAATAGACTGCAAACAGAATTAGCCACGGCCAAGTGTGGCACTATAGACAATATAGCTATAGTCATAACAAGCAGGGCTTCTCTTATTCCCATATCCATCTTATCCATCTGTCAAAACACTTTGTGGTTCTTTTGTTAAATCGCTTTGACTATGTGTCACACACTAAGTATATATATGTACTGTATATATACTAAGTATGTAAGTCACGTAGACTATACATTGTGTTATTTTGTCTATAGGCCTGTTAGTACAGTAACATCATAATATATCATATGTAATGTATATTGCTGTACATTGCTTATTGCATCAACAGCAAGAGTTATTGTAAAACACACTGCACTATAAAGCATTGTGGCGAGAGTTCAATTTCATGAAAGGTGACATTTGTTGTGTGCATCTTATCTTCAATGTACTGCATTAAATAAAATGACCCTGTGATGAGTACATTGGGATTCTGTCTACCCCTCAATGACCTTGTCAAGTCTAACATTTTAGTATGTGGAATCCCATGCATTTATACTGGTTATAATATAGTATAACCATGCAGTAGGCCTACAAACATTACAATATTTCAGTATGACAAGGAAGCAGGCAGTGAAATTATTAAAATAACCAAATTTAGACATTTGTTGATATCTAAACTAAAGGTGTGACAGGCTCTTATTTGAAAGGTTAAGGCATAAATTAAAGCTATGATGCGTTTCTGCTCTGTCTCAACAGCCAGATGTCAAACACGTTGACTGCTTTATGTTGTGAGAAATTTGTCTCAGTTCTAATTTAGGATTCATAAATTTACCTAATTTGTAATAAAAGCAATGCGGCCATTTAAACATCACCAGCACACTCCGGCAAAGTAAAGGATACATGATGCATACCACATAATTTCAATGTGGGTAGGGCAAAGAACAATTACACAGAAAGACTTTCGGCTTATTAGCGTGGCCAATTTGAGCCCTCAGTATGCCACAATTGCGTGCCAGGCAGAATTTCCTCATCAATAAGATCAGAAAAAAAGCCAGTGAGTCAGTCTGTGTGTGTCTTGCGCTCTAGATCAACCTGTTGTTAAATATCAAGTCTATCTTCTACCAGTTACCTTTGGCCTGGTTGGAGAATAGGACTATTGAGTCACTTCACATTCACATTGTAATGGGATGGGCAAATGTAATAGAACATTAGACTATTGTAAGACATTCAATGATGCTAATTCAAATTGCCAACTGTAATGGCTATCTAGGAAAGTACAATAGATTCAGTAAATAATCCAGGAAGTTATAACAGAAAACTGATCACTGCCAAAGAAGGCATAAAAACAAACATGATTCCCTGTTTGTGTTATCTTTGGTAAAGTGAGGTCTGATTTAATTGCTTAGGGTTGCGCCACGATATTGCTTTCTTGCAAATGCATCACTTGATGACATATGACATATGTGCATATGAACAATCCTGGCCATGTTGATATTTTCTTGCTGTACTATGTTACTGTGGAAACAAGGGAGCCATTTAATTGGTCTACGTGAGGGCTAACAGCACTAAGGGACCTTGACACTGTAGATAGCATATAACAATATTGGGTTAGTGAGGCATTTTAAATAAAAGCTAATATACACAGATATGAGTGCTCATTGCTAACACAATATTTAGAAGCTGTTTTGCAGCATTAAGATAAGAAGAAATCCATGAATAAATAAGACAGTATAATGTTTGATAAACCTAAAGTTGTGTCAATAAGTATATCTTGACACAACTTTGACATTTTTTATTTGAGAATGTTCATGATATATTAATTTCTTCATAGTCATGTCTAAACACAAATTTAAAATGGCTAGAAATTTCAAGATTGGGTGGGGGACGAAACAAAGACACTATCCAGCTACACAGAACAGCTTTTACTTCTCCCTTATTTCCCCCTTATTATTTGTTTCATCCCCATTTATTCCCCATATCACTCCACAAATTCCAGTGGCTCCAATGAAAATGTTATAATATATGGTGCACAATTGACTCTAGAATGGTATTTTTACAGAAACCTACACCTTCTTCGTGGATTTTGGGCAAAACCACATCCGACACAACCCAACTCGCCAAATATAAAAGTTCCCATTACCACACAGTCGAAGAACAGTGGGATTGAAACAATGTGTTGGACCATAAAATGTAGTTTATGTTGCATTAGCACTCCTGGGCAGAGTTACGTTTTATACCTGAGTACAGTTTAGAGGTTTTACAGCCCGCTGGTACAACACATCACATCCATTCATTCCAAGAGGTATTTTTCAATTCCTGCAGGTGTTAACATTTCATTTTTCCCAACTGATTTGAGCAGGCGCTCACACAAACTACATGAATGCAATAACAATGCATCACTGAGTTTATTATTTACATAAACACAAGCACAGGTGGAATTGTGATTTAGCCCCTAATGACCCTGAAACTAGTGACTTCATTGTATAGTTGGGTTGAATGTGCTGCTATTGAAGGCTATCGCACAATCGTACAAAACTGGAGCATACATGGTGGCCTAGGAATGCCTGAACACAATGAGATCTGCTTTTGGCATAGACCTTTAATGTGACTATGTCAAGTAATGAATGGTGGGATTATTTTTGGCCAGATACTTTGTGTGTGTGTGCACGTGTGCGTACTTGTTTCATGAGGGAGCCCCAATGTTGTAACCAACATTTCCTGCATCACATACCATGATAGGTTTCCCAAATAGCTTCCCATTGGTGATTCAGGATGTGACCTCACTCGTTCAGTTAAACAACTGCCAAAAGTATCTTGTATTGTGTTCAGGCATGACATTCCTAAAACAGCTCTTGCACACATGGTATCAAACATTTTTCTTTCCAGTTTGGTAAGATTTACTGAATTAATTGTAGCATTTCAAATTGTAGCATTTCAAAGTTCTCATTAATACAATTGCTGCTTGATGTTAAATATATTTTACTCTGATAATGATCTAAATAGTGGTGTCAGACACTTTAGGTCAGGATACCATATAATTCTACACAATTTACACGTTAATAGATAATGTGACTAGACAATGTGAATTCTCCTAAGGTTGCATTTTAGCTAATATATATATATATATATATACACACACACGCACGCACACCCCCCATTTGCAATAATATATTATGCAAGTTTGATTTAAAATGTAATTAAAATGAATGGCTTGATTTGAGTACAATATTTACTTAGGGTTTAAGTAGGCTTCTCAATTTATCATTTTGGCATCTGAAGGCAGGATTTTCACTGAAATAACCAGTGTGACCATTTGAAAACAAATTCATTTCAGAAATGTCCATGTGACACTTCATCTTGTAAACACTGAAAACAACAATATATTAAAATTATCTCATTGTAATTAAAAGTATAGTATGTCAGACTGCAAGAGAAAGAGACATTTTAATTTATACATTCTATTTCAAGAGGCACTTGGCACAGGGGTAACAATTAAAATGGCTCTTTAGCGGTGCAATGCAGTGACGCAAATTATATTGTTGACCACAAACTCTCTGCAATCTGAAAACACACAAGTTTCAATGAAGCAATGCTCTTGTTAGAATTTGCAAAAACAATTTCAATATAACGTGACATGTGCCTCAAGCTGAACACATACTAACTACCATTCAAGTCCTTAAATAGCAGTGTAAAATCACAATAACACTTTTTTTTTTTGTCATTTGCGTACATAAAGCTGACAGTGTTTAGATTTATTCAGCGGTTTTCAGTAACCATATTGTAACATGTTTGGTACTTATGTTATATGTTTGGTATATGGTTTTGTAATGTACAGTAGCTTCAATTGCAGAGACAACACATAGCCAAAGTGAACCTATCAAATACATTATCACAGTGTACAATCATATATATATATAACATTTCAAGACATGAAAAAAATACAATGAGACTTTCTGGTTTTGTTTTCATTACCGAGTCAACTAACTAAACTTGACAGGCCAGATTCGAGGCCAATGGTCAACATAAAATACAACTGAGTCTGTTTTATGTGTATGCAGCATTTTATACATATGCATAGAATGCAGGGCAACAATGTGCAAAAACACACAAAAGTTTAAATTAAACTGACATAACTAGCAAGTTAGCGTTAACCAAAAAAAATGTACTGAACATTAAATACAGATCACATATAGTAGTAAACAGTTAAAATGACCAACACTATTTTTTTCTCAGATCCATCACAGCAAAGACAATTATTTTAACAAAAACATTTAAAGCTTCTGCATGGACAATGTGTGCTCCATTAACAATCTGGAAAACTTCATGTTTTTATAATATAAAAGTTATACAAGTATAGAGCTCATCGAATCAGGATTAGAATCAGTGGTAATTGCTAATGTTACGGTCTTCAACCACCTACAGTTTGCTAGCTAGCTATGTCTTCATTGCTAAATTAACATGTTCACTTCTCTGGGTCTGGCCACGCTCCATTACATAACAGAGGGTTTGTCCATTTATATATACAGTCTATGCTCAGAACATTTATTTCTGCTTTACACAATATTTAAGTATTGATGTAATTGATATGATAAGCTAAAACATGAATAAGTATCCTCATTCTAAAGATGTGAGCAACTTCCAATTAAACTGTTCTGTTTCGTAATGAGGAAGAGCTTCTTACAAAATCAGTCCTTGGCTAAGTAAATTGCGAAATGATAAATGAATGCCTATACATAAGCAGTCGGCTAAGGACATCTCAACTCTTTTTTCCCCAAACACGAGCAGTGCATCTATAATGTTATCTTAATCTTAGACCAAACACTGTGACAAAAAAAAAATCTATTTTGAATGTTGACCTCAAATCAAAATAATGTAAATCGCTTCAAAATCAACTGTAACAAGGCAATGTAAAATTCCTTCATATGATATGTGTTCATATTTCTTTCAGGAGATATATGCATTTTATGTGGTTTTGTGGCACATAAAAGGTGTTAAAACTCCAGAACAGCAAAACAAACATTAATGGGTTCTGTGTGAATGAGCCCCCCCCTCAAACTCATCTTAAAAATCTGAGTCTGTTCTAATGTGTCTGACTATCCGTCCATCCACAGAATTTCTGGCATCTGGTTGTTGTTACTGGGTTCTCAACTGGTAGTCTAAAAACAAAAACAAACACATGGAAACAAACAATTATACTTTGCATTAATCTAAAGTGGGTACGCTTGCAAAGATTATCACATTGTTGAACAAAAGCATCAGCATATAAGCTTATATGTTAGCCACAGATCTAAAACCCAAGGGGGGGAAATACATGTGCAGTTCTAGGTTTGCTTACAATAAATGTCATTAAAAGATAGGGGCGTAACAGTTCACACCTTGTTTTTTGAGCAGCGGTTCGGTTCATATCGCGGTTTTATTGTATTTTTTCCCTTTGAGCGGTATAATCTGGGAAATGTTTCTGGCCTTTATTACATTAGTTCTGTAGACTAGACTTTATATTTTTCTATACATTCTGCCACTAGATGTCACACTAAGCACCAGCTTCTCAGCCAAACAACACAGAGAGAGCGGCAAGATACAAAATTAAAAATAAACTGGCTGTTTTGGACAGTTTTCATACCTTGCCGGACATCATGGATATTGTATAGACACACCTCAGAGACTAGGCTTCGTGAGCGAGACACATGAAAGGTAAAGTTCTGCTGCGTCATGCCTAAGCCACCCACGACTATAGCAGCTTTCCATGTGTGAATGTGTGTGTGCGTTATGCACATGTGCCGTGTCATTTCTCAGCAAAATTACACTTAACTTACACATTGATGTTTCTAAATAAAGTGTGATATCATTCCACAGTTTCGTTTTCAGTATATATTCAGTATATCTAGATGCGAAAGCAATATACTCGTCGTTGCCATAATCCGACATCGTAGTGACTACGGCTAAACCATGAATGGCACAAGCATTCTATAAATTGCTTGGTGGTGTTTGATAAAGTTAAAGAAAGGCTCAGGGGAAGGGGGATACTTGCATTGCAACAACATACTTTTCCATAATAATACTCCATAGTCTAGAATAATAATATTTTTCACAAGAATTTCAAGTCCTGAAAAATGAAATTCCCCCACATTCCTGAAAACAACTCAAGGCCAACATCATCCATCTTGTGTTGTTGCTCAAACCAGAGGCGGGTGTTCATGCTTGCGTGCGCACGTGTGTGTGTGTGTGTGTGTGTGTGTGTGTGTACTTGAGAGGAGCTGGTTGTTGTGGTGCTATGTTTGGCACTGGTATTGGTAAATAAACATGTTAAATGGACAAAGAATGTACAATAGGAGATGCAGAGCAAACACAGGGACACACAGGCATGTATACACAGACACACAAACACACATATACATAACCAGCTGGATTGCGTTAGTGGCTGCTTGCCCTGGCCAGATTCTTACTGCCTGCTTATCATTTGAGGAATCTCTGAGTTTAGGGTAAGGGTAAGCTCAACATCCGCACTTCCTTACACATACATGGACATATGGATACATGGCATATGCGCGCACACACACACAAATGCAGGTGAATCTAAGAGGGAAAGTCTCAAGACAGGTTAAAGTGTGTGTGGAATAAACCAGATTTGATAGAAACTGCTCTAAAACGGCACCGGCTTTTAGAACACAAGCTATGATTTCATGCACACACACACACACGCACACACGTTTTGTTATGGAAACAGAGTTGTGTGTACTTAAGGTTAGGCAGGGGAGTGGTTAAAGCGTTTCGGCCCTTAAGCCCAGTGTGTCTGGATTTCATTTGCCTTAAATCAGATCTGCTTTAGGAGCAATTAGAGACCAAGTCTATGGCAGGATGGTGTTTCTCGCGTTGCTAGGGGCAACCAGGGACACTCAGGGAAACAATAGCACAGCTGTACAACACGCTCGGCATATATTTGTTACTCAGTTAACAGGCAAAAGGGAGTTTCAAGAAATTATCTGTCAAATTATGTTACGCGCAGGCTGTCACTGATCACATGGTGTTGCAAACACACATTTGTGTATGTTGTGCGCACATACAAAGACATATGTATCACTCAATTTATTCATTGTAGCATACTTGTGTCAAATTGGTCTATTATGTGGTTGATAAAAGCCAGAGCCAAATCTAAATTTTAACACAGAGAAAAGTGCCTTGTGAAAGGCTGATGGGAATCATTTTCTTCCCTTACGGGATCATTTTTTTAACAGTTGGGGTGTGTGTGTGGAATGTCACACATCACACAAAATTGTGTGCACAAACGATACCGGCGCA
>JAODUE010000009.1:3431858-3455002 GCA_027564755.1 Amblyopsis hoosieri
AGCAGAATTCATAACAGAGAAAAAAGGTAAAAAGGTTTGCTACCATAGAACCAGAATTGTAACAAGAGCCCTGTCATGGATAGAAGTAGGTCAGTTGTCATGTAATATTTCCCCAGTAATGAATAAATGTCTTAACAGGTAACAGTGCTTCAGTTTTACCCTCAGTACAGACAGGCTACAATCCTCACAGAAGTGCGTACTGAATTTAAAATGTTGAATCTTCAGAATGGAACCTGAAAGTTTATGAACCTTACTGGTCAAAACCAGTGCTCCACAGAATACCTGCTGCGGCATACTAAAAATAAATAAAGCACCTGAAGGTATGCCAGCTTGCATCTCTATCTCAGTGTAGAAACTGAAATTAATCATCAACACAAAAGTGATGCAAATACCGTAAGTAGAGGAAGTAAAAAAATAAAGACGACAATGTGCTGGCACATTTGTTCCTAACACTTTATGAGACCTTTCACATGTACAGAAACTAATTCTGGCCATCTGCTGTGTTGAAATGTGTCCAACGATCCTCCACCCATTGTTTAAAAGCCTGATCTCCCCTCTATGAAATCTTTGGTCCACATAATATCAATAACATAAGTCATATAGCAGACATCTACGGGTTATTTCACTAGATCTTATCAAGTACGCTAAGCTAGAGAGAAAGGTGAGATAAATCCCCAGTGAGAAAAGAGAAAGAAAAAAAAACACATTCTATTCATCCCGCGGGTCTCTAACGGTCTAGGCAGAATTCCCCTTTTTTAACGCATGTGTTGAGCATTCCTAAATCATTCCTTGGCCGTGTGCTCTGGCAGCTGCCCCAAGACCAAAAGCTAACATAAACATTCAGGAACATTTAGGATCCGTGCACGTGGTTTACCCGTGGGCTCGCCTACGATCGTCACTGGATGACCTTGACGCCAGGGAGGTCAATATCTCTCTCTCTCTCACCAATTAGATGTGTTTTTAATCTAAGAACAAACTGAAAAGTGCCTAGTATTATTTGTGCCGTTTTCTTATATAAGATAGTTGCAGCAGTTTTAAGCCTTGTTCCTATTTAAAGCATTTGAACACGCTCCATTAACGTACATTCTTTTTTTTTTAAATCACATCCTTGTGGAAAAATTAACCACTTCCCCTTCTTCCAGAACGTATTAACTTATCTTAAAATATTTTAAATGATGGCAATCTAAACTACGCTTCACTTTTGCTGCTGACATTCTCGGTTTTTGAGACCCACAATTTATTTGTCGGCACAGTGTTTAAACTGTCACCTCGCAACAAAGTGGTTCGGGTTCGAGAACCGGCCATGTTCTCTTCATGAAGATTGCGTGGGTTTCCTCCCTTAGTCAAAAGAATAGAGGTTAGGTAAATAGGATAAGCCAAACTGTGTGAGTGTGCATGTGTACACTCTGTAATGGACAGGCAGAGAGCACTCGGGGAAAACTCTTTGCTATCTCTCTGTCTACGTCTAATTTATTTGACATATTCACACTCCATCGCAAACATCACTCTTTCCCTTGTCTTTGCCGGAGCAGAATTGATGGTTCCCCTTACCCTGTTCTCTCAATGCATTCTCCCTTACAGTCATGTAGGATTGTCTATAGTTGCAGAATCGCGTTTAATCTACTTCAGCGTATAGGGGGACGGGAGACTTATTGGCCTAGTTAAAGAGACACAAAACGATTAGAGCGGGATTTAAAACATGGATTAAAACTGCCACATATAATGGTTTCTCTCTGCTCTACAGGTATCATTAGAAACATGTTTTCTACGGTTATTAAAGTGAATTATTTGGTGTTATTGACATGTGCTGGATTCCAACTGTTGAGCCACTTCACCTCATTTGGGAGCTGAGAGAGATTTGGGAGCAAAGGCATGCTCTATAACTCGCAGAAATCTTTCTCAAATGCCATTCGAAATCTTAAAAAATGTTTGATTTGGCCAGCTTTGCACACCAGATGGTTTGCTGTGTTAAGACTATTTCAGTCCAATCGCACAAGGAAAAGTCCATCCATTTCATTGTGTTGTTGTTTATGCATGGTTTAGCACAATGCACTCATAAGTCCAGGGGCCTTACGGCGGGGCTCAGCTAATATAGGGCTAAAGTCAAGAGTTAGCAGAATGCGCTAGTCTTCATGTGCCAAGGTCTACAGAAATAATAAAACCTATTTCATTAGATTCTCTGGATTTACCCCGCTGCTCTGCGTAAAGCATACTTACCGACGCGCTGACCGACACCTTGGCCGACGCGCTGACCGACAGCCTCCGTCGTCCGGTCTGACCCGGAGAGCAGACACAATAGGCTAGCCCGGGGCACCACCCTCTCCGCTTTCCTCGCGTAGCCAAACAAAGTCACCCCGAGTCAAGAGTCTGTCTCAGTGAGCTGAGTAATGCCTTCCCTTGCCTAATACACGAAGCGATTAATAGCTCCCAAGGCAAACGCACAGGCTAACAGAGTACAATGATGACATTGTATCTGTGTGTGTGAGTGTGGCCTTTACGAAACACTTGCACACGCAAGTGTGAGCTAATTAGCATACAGTACACTCTGTATCCAATTAACTATGCATTCAGTGTGTGTGTGTATGTGCGGGATTAACAGCAGGCCAGTAGCTGTGCCAATGCCAAGGATGATGCTGTCTGCTTCCTGGCCAATCAGGGGTGAGAATAGGCGGGTCTCCAATGATAACCCGCAACAGGAAGCCCTAGAGAGCCGCCAATTAGGAGATTATCACGAGCAGTGATATTAGGAATCAAAACAAATGTCAAATGATGATAGAGAATGCGTACATCATGGCTCGCCTGGGGAGCATTTCTGAGGTTAAATGCCATGCTTAATCTGAGGTAGGTGTGTGTGTGTGTGTGTGTGTGTGTGTGTGTGTTTGCGTGCGGTGTACAGCAGGTGTGCATGCTCTTACCTCCATTCTGAGTGATGTATCTCACCCAAGGCAGAGCCTGGTATCCACTCTTCTCGATGATCTTCAGGTAACGCACCTGTAGAGCAAACGAGGCAGAAAGCAAAGTTCAGCTTCGTGTTTCCAACCAGAACATGCAAACGTGTACATCAACTATGGCTGCTCTTGTATCACAAGTGTCTACTGTTCTGGTCCACAGGATTATATGGTAAACTGCATTTAATGCTTATATAACCTTCCTCAAAGCGCTTTACAGTATCGCCTCACATTCACCCACATTCATACACCCATGTCAGGCTTTGAAAGGCGCCTATAAATAAAATGTATTATTATTATTAACTTTTTTATCACCTGTCGCCCAGCTCTATCCACTGCACCACTTTTATATTATTACGAATGTATCAAGTTCAGTATTAAAAGATAGATTCCTACTGTAATACCCTAGTGTGCAACGTATGCCTTTAAGCGGTACCTGAGCCATAGTGGAATAATATGAATGAGTGGAATGTTCCGCAAGTCCACAAATGGATTTTCACGGTTTGCGACGTTTTGAGTTGTTCTTTTCCTGGGGTGATGTTCAAGCTCAAATGGTTTATCCGTGTTACGCAACATGCCAGCAAGAAATGCCGGGGAAGAGAGAGAGTGAGCACGAGAGGGTGAAAGAGAAAGATAGAGAGCGTGCGAGAGCGAGAGAGAGAGAGAGACTACAGGCACTTCATTGACAGGGGCGGGTGGACAAAACAAATATTTGGGGGGGGGGGGGGGAACAGAAGAGATGGAGAGAAACCTAGAAAGAAGAGGGGGCGGGGGGGATGTGGACAAGATTTCAAGATGAGACAATATAGAGAGACTGCAAAAAAAAATTTAAGAAAAACAAATGTAATCTTTTGCAGAAGATAAAAAGCTGGAACAAGCCGGTCGGGAAGTCACAACAGCGGAGTGATGCGACATGTTTTACAAATGGCCTCGTTGCTCTGACTCGTCAACATAAATACAGCTGATGCTTTCATCCAGTCCACATGGAGGAGGATGATCTGTTAGTGCTTTACCACTGGGGTAACATCCATCTAGCTGGCCCAACGTAATGAAGAAACTTAAAAGTCAATACAGGGAAAAAGGCTCATAGGCTTACTCTATTGGTTCAAATCATTGAGAACATGAAAAATAATTTAACAATAACATGTGGACGTGTAAAGTGAAAACAATTCTAAGAATGGTTTAGAAGAGATAGACTCAGTTTGATAATTCTAAACACGAATCACCACATTAATCCTTCGGCACCACAAATCATTTGGCGCATTATGTCATATAAAAGTGCATGAGTGTGTTCCCTGCAGAGTCATGTGTTGACGTGATACCTAGATACTGTAGGCGCAAGGTGTGCTTGAGTGTTTAAACTTGGATTTGATGTCGGAACTGTCCTGGCCTGCGTGTCCACTGTGCTTCAAAGAGACAACAAGGATTGTGTTCAGGCGCCTGAAAAAGACATCTGTCATCCTCCCTTTGCTGTCAGAGTTAAACCGATGGCTTTGCGACACACAAAGTCAACATTGGGCTTACCTAACTAAACAGAGTTTTCTAGGCAGTATTCCCAGCTGAAGAAGGGGCTGTGGTCCCATTTACTAATCCAGAGAGACAAATATGTACATGCACTCTACATCTATCAGCAACTATGAAATATAGTGAAAGACTCATTTTGGTTGCTATAAAAGGGGTAAAAAACCGTAGCTGGGAGGCCAACAGGTTCCCATACTATAGATAAAGTAGACCAAGCATCACGCAAACGGCACCCATACAGATGTCTTAGATTATAGATGACATGCACAAGTACTGTAGCATATAGGCTGCAATATGAACATACAAACAAGCGCTGAACAAAAATGTCTTGTTGCTTACAGCGGCAAGCTGTGAGCGCATTGACTGATATAATCAACATCAAGGTTTCAGGCTAGGCTTCAATACGCATAAATTCAAAAATAAACACTTAAAAAAGGTAGTCAGCTATTGCCAGCTAAAACACTTTTGTCCAGTTCACCAAAGATCTCCTTGCATGTCGCTATTTCGCATTTCCATTTGTGAGGTGGCGCCGTGCAGAGCCATACTGTTTTTATGTGAGCTCCAAGTTAGCAAGCGTTCTTGAGAATTACTTACCCTGGGGTAAGTCATTTTTGAGAATGCTTGCTAAATTCGAACTCAAATCAAAACAAAAACACATCTCCCTTCAATACCATAGGGCGCTCCCTCAGAAACTCTGCCCCATTGGAAACGCACTGCAAATAACTAAGGCACTGTTGTCTGCAGTGTGTACTACTTAAATGTGTGTTCCTATTTACGGAGCCAGGGCTATGTAGAAGTACCTGAAAAATGTTTTGGCACACACTGAGTTAGCCAGCGCAGCGGTTTTCAAACTGTGGGTTGGGACCATGGATGTATTATAAAAACTGGATACGGTGTCTTAAAATGGCGCCCATTCATTTTAACTGAAACTGCTCAAAAGCGCATCCGCCAATATGGGTGGAGCCTAATCAGAGGGAGCAGACATCATAGCAGTCATGCGCATTGGCGTAAACGCGTTCACATCACAGCGCTGAGCACTAGCATTCAACATGAATGAGCCAATGTACAGACTAGCTGCTGTGGTCTAGCCGAGGCACTATCGTCCTCACAATCAGTGAGAGATTATTTGTTGTTTAGAAAACAAACAGTTTTTAGAATGTTATAAATAAAGGAATGATGAATGAATCAAACTGTTTTTTATGTACAGTATGTAGGTCTATATGTTGCATATGTTGTCATGCCTACATGCTGTTAATCTTACCTAAATTACCTAATGTTTTGTTAAATGAGACATGAACTGTACCTACAGTATATTTTAATACCTGATTTAGTTTAATCCAAATATATATCCATGCCATAATATATCCACAAAATATGTTGATTATAATGGCAAATGGTAATATTACATTTGTGTACACGGGTGTCCCTGCACTGTGTTAATGACAAATAAATTTGTGGCTTCTGCATTTTGTGAAAAACCATGAGGGAAAATCAGCTCAAGTAGTAGGGATTCACAAGTCACACATCCAATTTTTTTACTACAGCCCTACAGCATGTCAGTAAGACTACCCACCACAACATTTTACATTTTTGTCTTTGTTGGTGATGTTATTTTGAGTCTGGGGTCCTGGCCCTGTGTGGAGTTTTACACAAATGGCTTTTGATGTTCTCTGTAGAACTCTGTCACATTTTATATATGAATGGTCTTACATTAATGTTTTAATATAATAACAGTAATTATTTGTACTAAAACATGTATAAAAGTAATTATTCAGTTTTTTGAAGAGTTATGAATATATTCTTACAGGGAATTATAAAGAATTTCCTTGTAAAAAATACGAAAAAATATGTTAATGCTACAGATAATTACTCTTTAAATTTTTTTTAACAGTTTCAGATTTTTTTGAATATTACAGTATTTTCATGTTTTTTTTACAGTAATTTTCTGGTGCCGCTGCTGCTAGAAAATCTGAATTTATTTTTACAGTGTAGATATAGGTATAGCATTAGCTAAATGGATAGGTTTGATTTGAAAATTACGTTACTGGTACTTGGTGTGTCTCTATTTAGATTAGTCCTCTCTAGGTGGGTCTTGGCACAAAAATGTTTGGGAACCCCTGAGCTAGCGGACTGCAAGGAGATACTTCGTAAATTTGACAAAAAAAGTGTATTTAGCTTGCAATCACTTACGATACCTTTAAAGTGTAACTTCAGCCCAGCTGTGAGCCTGACTCCACAGAATGCTCAAAACATATTCAAGGGGCTGAGTAAGGGTGGAAAGAGACTGAGAAGAAGGCCCCGATTTGAAATTTATGACACACAAGTGCACCAAAAGTACGGTCGGAAGCCAGCGAGGACCTTGGCCGATAGAGTAGAGACATCCTCAATCTATAAAAACTAAAAACAGAATTTACGTCAATATTATCACCAGCACTGGTCTCACCACAGTTCAGTGACAATCCTATTACTTAGTTTACAACTCAAACACCCTCCCCCCCCACACACACACACACAATTTAAGGTGAAATTACTCTTTCAACTTACATGCAAAGGGGGGGAAATAGCATGTAAGAGATATGATGTGCAAATACATGCCAGTACACACTTCCACACACACCCACACACGGTGATGAGAGTGTAATTAACCGCGTGAAAGGCTTGTGTGGACGCTATAGGTGGCTTTATGGTGAGCCACAAGAGCTCTCTCCATCAACAGGCCTTTTGATGTAGCTCCCGAGAGGAAGAGATTGGCTGTGATGCTAAATACGACTGTCTGCTACCTACTAATTTGTCAGCAGTGTGAGAACAATTACACACTTGTCCCATTTCTTCTATTAGAACATGTTTACCCTGCCAGTGAATACATCAGGCAGCACAATGAGTTCCTTTCCAAAACGATTCACAACATGAAATATCCTTAACCCCTTCTGTAATGTTATTCATTTGTGTCAGATCAAATGCTTTGGCTTGATGACTAAAATGCTGCTCCCCTAATGAATACATTAGACATGAAAACATGTATATGTATTAAATACAATGTTTACAACGCAACCTCTCACAAAGTTAATGCAATGGAAAAACAAATACAAAGCAAGCAGCTTTTTCTGAAGACATTTTATGCACCTACGGAACAATGAGGGAATGTTTGTCAGTATCGCGAGGACACCCATGCAACACAGGGAAGTGTTTAAAAAATAATTATAATAATAAACAAAATATGGGGTTAAAAGGCCATGGTGCTTGTTATCAAGTTTGTTTACGCCAATAAGAGCCTATTCCTGATCACATATTCACATTAACAAGCTCTGACGCACATATTTTTGATAAAGACAACCACTGGTTGGCAATATGTGCAATGACTTGCAAACCTACCAGCTGTGATGGTGCAATAACCAGAGGAGCTGGCAGAGAAATGGGAACAATTACCCCCTGGGGGAGCACGTCTGGTTAAATGGATTGCTGCCTGAATGAATAGATGAGTATGTCCTGATGTGGCTTGGAATGAACCAAGAGCCAATAAAACCTGCATATAATCACACACACGCTTTAAAAAAATAAAAAAAGGTCACTTTGACACATGCAAACACACACGTGCCTTAAAAACCACCAGTGTCAAAAACTTCCCTTTTCTGGGGGTAAGAGAGATACCGCACACACATACTTTCACCCCCCCATGAAGAAAAAAAAAAAAAAAAAAAGTTACATGTTGTGCTCCCTTTAATAAATGCAGCCTGTCTAAATGCTCCCATCACAACAGAGTAGCTACCAGATCTGTGTCATGTGTGCTGCAGCATGTGTTCGTGGTCTGCGTGCGTGCGTGTGTGCGCACGTGTGTGTGTGTGTACACACGTGTGTGAATAGTGTTACACAGTGGTCTGCCTCCACTGGTTCAACCGCGGGGGTCCATGCGTAGTTCAAGTGTTCCGAGGCACACCACCAGCAAAGTGCGTGTGTGTGTGTGTGTGTGTGTGTGTGTGTGTGTGTGTGTGTGTGTGTGTGAGAGAGAGGCAGCGCGAGCAGGGTCCTTGAGGGGGTTTGCCTCAGGCCACATAATAGCTTCTCTCTTCATGTTAGCTCCCAGTAATAGCAGGCCTTGCAGCAGCTAATGGTAGCATCTCTCTAATGATGTCTCCATTGATCCAGGATTACGGAGCTATTCTGAGCCGGCTGTGGTTCGCTGCCACCCGCGTTCTGCTCGTCAAGGTGCCATTACTTGACGTGGAGCCAGTGAAGTGAGTGGGTCTGGTTTTGGGGAATGTTTCATGATGAAAATGCTACGTCTAATTGAAGGCCACTTCTCTGACTTGGGTTTCACAATGTGTCTGTTGGGTTGCCATTTTGCGGTCCCATACCCCATCAACAACTCAGGAATGTATTTTAAAACCCAAGAGGGAGACAAATACTTTTATTTTACATTTGTCTCCCTATAGCAAAGCAAACCTTTAGAGGCAATATCATGCCTGCTCTTTACTTGCATGTTACTGTAGCAAAGAGGGCTTCAGACCTCAAAGAGCCTCAGAACTTATATGTTGGGGGTCATTTTCTAAATTGCCACCGAACCCGTAACTACTGTATATTTTGTGAGCTAAAACCAGATCAAGACCCAACGTTAACCTGCATGTTGCATATCATTTCATGGAAAAGGCCTCTACATTTAAATTAAACCTGCAATATGATGAGAAATTTAATAGAATTTCTAGAATAGGAACATCTGTTTCCTATTCTAACCAATCTAAACATTACACAAAATGCAAGGAAATGTGTGATTGGAAGATTATTTTTTGTTGTACCAATGCGTCTTGGCAATACATCTTATACCATTGTAAAGCCTGATTAGTTCCTTTTAAAATAGTGCCACATTTGTAAGGTTCATGCATTTGTGGGAGTATGTTGGTTGCACCCATGAAAAATGTGCCACATTTTCTCCGGCAATGCCAAACAGCTTCTCTTTGCTGTTTGGTGTTGTTTGGTGGATTGGATGATAGATGTCTGAAGAAACAAGACATTTTGGCAATTTAACCATGTATTAAATAACAAACAGGAATGTCAGTGGTGTATTGGAAGAAGCACACAGCCACAACAGCCTGGCACCTCGTCCTCATGCTGGTCACCATCCTAATCACTCTGCTGTGGGATGGCATCCCGTTCTTCAACCAGCATTTGTTGCAAGTCAGACAACGTGGTTGTGTTGGTCACTCTGGCACGAACAGCACGCCTAAGCTGATCCCACAAGTGTTCACAATTGCCCTTACTTTTTGCGCATAGTTTAGAGAAAACCTTTCCTTTGCCAGCTAAGTGGAATAGGTTTGTGTGGCTTACACAGTGCTGAGACACAGAGTCTTCACTTTGAACATTCAGAATTGGCTCAAGGCCTGCCTGACACTGGATCTGTTTCTCTCCTTTGTATGCTGGGCAATTGTAGGATGTGACTTTCAAACCATCTTTTCATGAGAATGGTCGTCTCAAAGACAAGTTGTTACTTATATACTGTACTAGAACAATTCTCACTCTAGGCCCTTTCTATTGTGTTACTCATACAGGTATATATATTCCTGTGCACATTTAAAAGGGAAATGACAATCTTCAAAAAGACAGCTTCATAAAGAAGGGCATTACATTTCATTTAATGCAATGAGAGACGGTAAAAACTGCTTAAAGTCAAAATGACCATTTAGCAAAATAACACAAGCATTGAATAGACCAGTTCATATTTTCCTGAAACTGAAATCTCACGCCGTCCTACAGTCACATTCAGCAAAAGGCCATGCAGGTGTTAGCAGCCGGGGATTGTAAATGTTATAACCGCAGTCACGGAAATGTTTTCCAAAACTCTGAACGTGAAGCTCTTTGCCAGGATGTATAAAATCCCTCAATTTAAAAAGTTAAGTCCAATCTTATTCCACCCCCCAGTGCAGCTAATGTTTGGTTCCAGAGCATGGCAGGTTTCAGCTTTTCACCATGCCAATTAATCCATTATAGGCAGCACAATACGTTCCTTTCCAACTAACTACATCACAACATGAAATGTCCCTACCCACTTCTGCAATGTATCAATGTATCAATTCCAGTTGTTAGATATAGTCATTAGTTTGGAGGCCAATGCTTTGGTTTAATGACTAAAATGCTGTTCCTCCCAATGAATCAACAAGCCTCTTTTCTACAGTACAGTATGGTCAGCTCTCAATGCTGCTGTCAGTTCAACTTTCTCATCATCACTTTGTCAGACAGATCACACAGACCTGGAATTAATCAGGCATCTTGCACAAGTACTGGATCCTAATGGATAAGCAGGTAAAAAAAAAAAAACCTTATGCAAAGGTTTAGCAGAAGTTGTGTATTACATTTGTACTGCCACCCTATAGCTGTCCCATTTCAAATAAAAAGACCGAAACCACACTATATAAATTGTATCTGCTAAATAATTGTTTTAATAAATTGCCGTTATTATTTTTGTTTAATCAAGGTGGCATTTGTTTTGCATTATTAGTTGGACACCAGCAGCCTCTTTTGGCAGTATGTATACCAACAAACCCTGTTTAAGTAATGTTATAGGGACCTCTGCTGGACTGATGGTGAGAAACATTTTGTCACCTTTTTGTCCCTCTCTCTCCATTCACCTCCCTCACCCCTTCATTTTCATCCCCCCTCCCCCCAATTCATTTTCAGATTAACGCCCCCCTGACAAATGAGTTAAACGATATATAGATTGGTCAAGACTGGCTACAGATCCTCACAACCCTATGAACACCAGGCCTGTTGGATATTAAGTCGAGGTGTGTTTGTCCTCACCTGGATACCAGAGGTCGTGAAGTACGGGATCTCAAACTTGACACTGATGGGCGGTTTGCCTTCCTTGTCCTCTGCCTCGACGCTGGGCAGGCCAAAGTGGGCTCTCATCAAGTACTCCTTCCCCCCCTGTGACATTAAGGTGAGCACAAAAAAAACACAGAGTTGACAACGCTGTTAACCGAATAAACACAGAATAAACAGCAGTTGTGTGGCTGCCGTACCGGGAAGGACTTGATGGACCAGACGATCTCGCTGTTCTCTGGGATCCACTTGACGCTGCCGACGGTGGTCTTAAACTTGGGCGTGTCGGCGTCGGTGGGCACCGGAATATGAATCTCCACGTTGTTCGCCGTAGACCTCCTCTTGAACTGACTTTTGGCCTGTTGGCGGTGGTGGGGGGGTTAACAGACTCAAACTGTCATGTGAAGACAATCGGCGAGGTCAGCCGGCTTACCTTGATCATGTATTCAATCCTGCTGTGTGAGTGTTTCTCTATCACAGACTCAATCCAGATCAGAGGCTTCACCTGAGAACAATTAGGTTTCGTTAGACAGAAGCACCATCCAAAAGAATGGTTTATTCACACATAAACAAATGACGCAAGCTTAGATCACATTACAGCATTATCAGAATGTTAAAAAGGTCTCAATATGCTACAGAGTGTCCAATGTTTTCGCGTATTCTGCCTGACGTGATCGATACTACAAGTGTGTGCAGAAGAATTGAGAAACCAGTGTCAAAGAGTTTTCCTTCCATTTCCGGTACTGCTTTAATGTCTCAAACACGAGACCATCTGCGATAAATTAAGACAGACTTCAGTAGGAGAAAAACAAGTGCGAGGGACGTGTCTTTCCGTTCCACGTACATGCGTGTTCAGACGATACGACATCAGCTCGAACTCGCCGTCAGGCGGGATGAAGGAGATGGTGCGGTCGTTTTCGAAACGCGACAGGCGGACGCACTGGTGGAACTTGACATCTTCCAGTTCCACCGACTTGCTTTTTCCTCCTGCAGGAGGAGTGTGTGAGATGGAGGCGGTAAAGAGGCAGAGAGAGAAGGCAATGCATTATTACAATAGGGGACTAGAGGACAGCATGAGAACAAGGGATGAAAAACATCATTTTGGAAAGATGGTGGGGTGGACGCAGAAGAACGAGCAAGTGAATAAGAAATGATGGTGTTGTGTCAAACTTGTCTTCTTTCATCTTACTTACTTATTTAAAGGACTTCAGGATTAATAATGTTATGATCCTGGTTTGTTGAATAACATACAATATATGTACAACACCATATAGGATATGCAGAAATTACTGGTTCATTACGGTGTGTGTATATACACAGTATATATGATTTTTCCATTTCTTTTAGGTAATCAATTAAGGTTTCCATATTTTAATAGCAATGTTTTGGTAATAACTAGTTACAAAAACATTATTTGTAATAATTAAATGTATCAAACATGTCCGCTAACTTGAAAGCTAGTCCTAAACTTGGTTCTTTCAATGTATCGAACATGTCAACTAACTTGAAAGCTAGTCCTAACCTGGGTTCTTTCAATGTATCGAACATGTCAACTAACTTGAAAGCTAGTTCTAAACTGGGTTTTTTCAATGTATCGAACATGTCAACTAACTTGAAAGCTAGTCCTAAACTGGGTTTTTTCAATGTATCGAACATGTCAACTAACTTAAAAGCTAGTCCTAAACTTGGTTCTTTCAATGTATCGAACATGTCAACTAACTTGAAAGCTAGTCCTAAACTTGGTTCTTTCAATGTATCGAACATGTCACCTAACTTAAAAGCTAGTCCTAAACTGGGTTTTTTCAATGTATCGAACAGGTCAACTAACTTAAAAGCTAGTCCCTAAACTTGGTTCTTTCAATGTATCGAACATGTCAACTAACTTGAAAACTAGTCCTAAACTGGGTTCCTACTAAAACACAAAGACATGGAGCTCTGTAAGTTTATCCGCTGTGGACAGTTTCGACACTCACGGCCAGTATTCTCAAACAGAACCTTGTCGTTCAGGCCCAGCCTGAGCTCAGGCATGCCCGAGAGGAACACGCGCATCTTGATAGAGCCCACGATCTCGCTACGCAGGACGTTGCCGTTTGCGCTCACCTGAGAGAGAGAGAGAGAGAGAAATGACAGCGACAAGTTATCATTGCCTTATACACAACCTATGACCCTGTGGAGTCGTCGAGTCAGCATAACCTTCAATATAGTGCCTTTTATCATGCACAAACCAACCATAAACAAGAATATACAGTTGACAGACAGACAGCAGCAAGCTGATTGCCCATGTCTCTCACCAGCAGGTTGACTGATTCGATGACATCTAGGAAGACTTCATTCTTCCTGTACTTAATGCCCTCGGACCTCCAAGACACAGCATTGGTGACGGTGGCTGGAGGGCGGGGGGCACCCGTGTCCAACTTGTGGCCCTCCTGAGTGATGTATCTTTAAGACAAAACCAAGGATAAGAAGGAAAGAAAGTTAGCTAAAAACTAAGAATTACACCGAGCCGTAGCAACTGGAAGGTTGCAGTAAAATAGTCTAATTAGCACGGATGTGCCAGAGTTATGAGTTATGAGTTCCATTCTAACAGAAGTTGGCAAAAGTTCAAATAACTTACTCCTGAAGGATCTTGCTATCAGTGGTCTGAGGATAACCAAAGTCCATGAGTTCGTCCATCAGCTCGTAGATGATGACGAAGTTGTCCCTTATGCTCTCCTCCTCTAATTCTTTAAAGTACTCTGAAAACACCTATGTGGAGCAGGAACGAACACTTAACAGACGACAAGTAAACCGTCGGAACACAAATACCACTTTCTGCAGATCACGAAATAAGTGGGTATCATGTTATTTGTATTAACTGTAGAAACATGCTTGTTTGGTGTAACCAGACCCAAAATTCACTATGTGAATAGGGTCTGTATATGTTCTCAGTCAATGACTCATGCTGGAGTGAACAATGACCTCTGGTTTACAATTGGACAGCTTTACCCAATCAGTGTTGCTACAACTGTTTTGATCGCTTTATCTAGTTCTACCGCCATTGGAAATACGCTTGACTTCAGTGTCATCACACTTAGCTACCCCTAATTGTCTGGCTCGCGCGAATAGTGTTTTCCTGACTATGATCTCAGCAGTACAATTTTAGCTGAGATTAATTGCCAGCGAAGAAATATGCAACGGGTACTTATAGTAAAATGCTTAAGGGTAATATTTCCTATTCTAATACAAACACTTACTGAATGCATTTGTGCCTGCATTGCACACTGAAGAAAACAACTCACCTGGATCATTTTATAGAGGAAAGAGAAAACCAAAGAAACACATGCATTCTTTTTGGACGTTGCTACAACTGATTATGCACATTAAGGAGAACAAGACTTGAAAATAAAAGCTACATTTAACAGATTAAATATCTATATGAGCTTCTAATGGAAATTAAATACCAAGGTCAGAACATTTTAGATGGTCTAGAAGAAGAAAATAAAACTGTAATGATTCTTAAATTATTCTTAGAATTGACCGATCCCAAGCCCCACACCTCTTTGCCCTGTCCAACAATTAACAGTTTCCAGTATCTATGGTGACGTGAGCTGACTGGGTGTCAGGGGGTAAGGATCCTCTAGTGTAGGGCCAGCATTAGTGTACAAATTCTGAAAAGATACGGTAGAGGTTGTTGTGTTTGATCCACATAAAGCGCACTGCTCCATGGGCCAGAATGGGGGATAGATTGCCCTCCTCTTCCTTGTCCATGAGGATGGGCATGAAATGCTCGATCTCCGACATGTCCACATCTCCACGGTAGTTACGGCAGACAAGCACCTGCAGCAACAGAAAAAATGTAGTTTTTCTGTTTTTATTAATTCCAAAATGCAGCTATTGACGATTAACCAGCATTCACAAACATGACATGTAACTATATTGAATAAGGCATGTCATTTTACATAGAATTTGCAATGTAAGCCACTGTGTGCCTAGTCTAGTGCCTTGGGACTGTGTAAAATGTAGCCTAAAGTAGTTACTCTCAGATCACAGGCTCGCTCTCCAACTGTTACCTACTGTATCTCCCAACTTCTTTACATATTGTACAGTAATGAGTGTCCCAGCAACTATAACAATAGACACATTTTAAAGTTTGCTTATGATTATGTTATGGTCAATCTTCTAAAAAGGTGTTGTTACTGGAAAGCTATATTTGAGTGTTGTTTTAGATAAACTGTGTTGTGTGAATCCGATGTTGATACTATCTCTAAAGGTTCAGCAAAGACATTATTCTGAGAAAAGTTTCATTGAATAAATTTGATCGTTTTGTATCATTGCATGGCATGTCCAAACTCAATCTGCCCGAGAAGAACAGACTTGATAGTTTGGCCAGGAAGACTTCATGGGGTAGTCACGCCAAGCTTTAGAAGGTATAAAAGGCAGATCTGAGAGTGCTAATGCTCTGTGTGACAAAAATACACCATGTTTATTTTATATTCCTATCGCAATTACCCTCCTTAATAGCAGACATTGTTGTTTTGTCCTTAACTTTAATTTTTTTGTGTATTTTGATAATTCCTGAATAGGTTTAGATTTGGGTGTGAAACTGGCTACAAGTTTCCCATACTAGCAGTGCAAATGTGCAATATTATTACTTTCATCAGTAACTAGTAGTGTAACTAATTACTATTTCAAAAACAGTAATAATATTACAATTACTAATCCAATCCTGTCCAATCATCTGGTTTGAGAGGATGCAATGTTTTCACTTTTGTTGATTGTTGACTCTTAAAGATAATTATTGTTCAAATTAGGATGATTTAACTCTAAAATGATCTGGCTACATAGGTTGTCGTTTTTCAGGAAGGGGCAAGACATGATTGTGATTCTGAAAGTAATATAGTAATGTAACTAGTAATTTAACTAATTAGCTTTAATACCAATAAATAAGTAGTAATAGTATTTTTATTGTAATAACTAGTAATTTATTACAATTCCTGAGTACCTTGCCCAACGCTGCGACGTAGTACGACAATGCCGTACTCTAAACTTGAGTATTGAACAAAAATGTTGATTATCAGTATTAAGTTATAATACCGTATTGTTACAATATAATTCAGACTACATAATTGACGAGACATCATTCCAGCTGGTTGCAGGTTCTAACCTAGGCTATGACTTAAATAATATGGTGTGATAGTTGTTGTATTCCTATGTTAAGAAGGGGGGTACATGTTTAAAATAATAAATCTATGAAACCCAATGGAATAGAACAGCAAGAGTAGGGTAGACTACCATCTGCACAGTACCGGTATAGCATTCAGTCGTCTTACCTTGCCTTTAAGGTCCAGCACATATACCGCGCTTGCCGACATATTGCCTCAAAACGATTTTTTTGTAAGGTGTGACTGTACACTGGTTTATTACACAGAAGTGAATAAAGCTCCAACGGTCCAGCCCATAGATGTAGAAGATGCAGGCAGCATCACCCCAATCTTGCTATGTGAAGAATCCGTGCAGCCAGCCAGCAGACCAGCAGACTACCGTTTCAATTACGGTCACGTATACCGGTATGTCAAATACAGGAAGTAAAACTGCCACCTATTTGATGTACGTCATATCCTGAAAACAAACACGAATTTCAGAGATCATTTAACAGAGGTTATGGTTCCAAGGTTCCAACGGAACGGAGTCAAAATGTGACCACTTTATTTATGAAGCGAACTGTTTTGAGGTAAATTGACTTTGGTTTAAGGCCATGCACGATATATTCAGCCGTCTATGCGCTGCAGCCTCCACAGCAAAATGCCGTTGGCGACACACCCACTTTTGAAGAGACCGGAAGCGTTCCATTTATGCTCCCATTTAAATGCATTACAGCGGGCCATCTTTAAATATTTCTAGTCTTTGGTAATAACCTGCTGTGCACTCAGCCGATAACACACTTGAGCTGCTGTCAGATGGTTACTGAGAAGAGCATCTTACTTTAGAAACCAGACACAATATCATATATTAGTAATACTTTTAAATACATAGCACACTCAATTAATACACGCTTTCTCCTACATTTGTAATTATTTATGTTAAAAAAGCACACAACTCAAAACAAATTAGTTGTACATTTTATTTCTCTATACTGTGTATGTGTGCATGTTTGCGTGTGTGTGCCTGATTGCATGTATACAGAAAGACTATCTCAAATTTCTTTTTTTTCTTTTTACAAATTTGTATTGGTTTTATACAAAAGAGCTAATTAACATATTACAACTAAATCAAAGACTTACATTAAAAATACCCATTAGCAGAGGAAAAAGCGAATACATTTAACAAAAGAACTACCATTCCAAGTTTGACAAGGCTTCGCATCTTAGGCAATGTGAGGTGAAAGACATTTTTGTATTCAATTTAAAAACGGTCAAATAAAGTATTTTGTGTAATTCAAAGCTTCACTGTGTTGCAAATGGAAAATTGGTCCCCAGGTACCATTGAGGCTTTCTTAATTTATCTTCTACCCACAGACAAATTCTGCACAAATAATAATTAAATATTTTGGAAACAAAGGGATGTGCTCACTGAGTGTCACCTATTAAAAACAAATGTCTTTTGACAAAAACAATGTAAAAAAACAGAAAAGTTCTTTAAATTAAATTTGCCTAAATGTGGCTTTTGAAGGGCAGACCATTTTTCCCTTTGACTACATAGTTCCACTGCTTCTTCAATTTAAAAATGGTGGCTTTCAGCTGCTTTGCCCAGATCTCTTCTTGTTAAAACAAAACCAAATTTAAACCAAACACACCAGTTTGGGTAATTTCTGCAGTGTTAAACAGTTCTGTGATTCTAGAGGAATGCAGAAGTTAGGACTGGTGATCTAAAACTGAAGCTGAAGGCTGTTAGGGGTGATGCCTGGTTTGACATGTATTGTAAAGACATCACTCAGCGGGAGGGGCCTCTGGAGTTTCCTTATTGACTGTGGGATATAAAAGTTTACTTTAAGTACATGTAAAAGGAAGTCATTTGTATTGTGTGATTATGGTTTAGTGTAATGTTTAGAATTAAGAAGCACATACCTGTTTCTATCATACCTTCCTCACGCGCCTTCATGCGGGCAACAAAGTTGTAGCTCTTGTTCCTGCGGTAGTTCTCGTAAGGGTCATCCAGTGACACCCCAACCCCTTTATACTGGTCCCACTTGTCCCTAATGTCTCCTCCCTTGATTGGGTCCTGGATGCCCTGCTCCTTTGCCCCCAGACCCCCCGATCCGCTCCAGCCTACAGGCAGGACAGGAATACACTAATTATGTAATCAGAACGACAACAACAGGCACTCGGCAAAGGACGTATTCATAAAATGTAGCGGACTTATCTCTGTAACCTCATGTGGTGGAGCGATTTATTCTCCATTCATATTTACATTTTTATTCAATTGCTATTAGTTGTGGCTGGATCTTCTTTGGATACAAGGAAACTTGCCATCAGGTGCTCAAACTAAGCGGATAAATATCAATTTCAACACTATTGTTAACACGCCTCGACTGTGTGGGACCAAAATTAAACAAAGTAGTTAAAGCACAACAAGAGTGACCTACCCATCTTCATGAGCAGCTGATGGCCTTTGTTCTCCTCTCCTAGCCTGGAGTCGGGAGGGAGCTTGGGGGGTGCAGCACCCAGGCCCGATGTGGTGCTGGAGGACAGACAGACAGTCAAACAGTGAGCATTGGGTTCAAAGGTGCCGTCGGTTCACTAGACACACACACACACACACACACACACTAGAGGCTTACGGAGGAGAGGTGCTACGGGATTTGTGGGCGCGCCGTTTCTTGGTGGTGGGCGAGCGAGAACGCGAACGGGATCTGGAGCGAGAGTGACTCCTGGATGACCTGGATCTGCTCCTGGACCTGACGACACAAAAGCAAATGTGTGAAATCAAAAGTGAATCTTCTTGTCTCATAATCTTGTATCCAAGCAGCAAAAACGGCTACATCCACTCTAGATTATGTGTTCCATAAAAAAGAAAAACCCTTAATTATGGTAAATCCATTCATCACTATTCATTGGAACTTAAACAGGCATCATTAAATAGAATTTTATTCGTTTACAGAGCAATCTGAACCATAACTTTTTATTTGATGATATAGGACAAAGGCATATTTTGGTCAAGCTGTCAAGTCAAGTTTATTTATATAGCCCTTAATCATATAGCAGTCTCAAAGAGCTTTACAGCATACATTTCACATGGAAACAAACCACACCCTCTTAACCTGCTCCTCCTATCTGTAAAACAGCTTAAAAAAAATCTTTAGAAATTATATTGAGTACATGAATACACAATGTTCTCCATTAATTAATGCATTGGCTTAATTTACCACTTGAGCAGAGACTACGTGCATATGTACGTGTGTGTGTGTGCACACGCACGGGCGCGCGCACGCGCTCGGTAGCAGTTTCATCCGTGCACACACCTGGATCGGGAGTAGGACCGGGAGCGGCTGCGGGAGCGCGACCGGGATCGGCTGCGGGAGCGCGACCTGGAGGACTTGGAGGAGCGGGAGCTGGAGCGAGACGAAGACCTGCCTCTGCTGTGGGAGCGACTCCTGGAGCGACTGGCCCGTCCGCTGGCAGGAGCGGAGAAGGAGGAGACTCGTCAACACCGCCGCCACACTCGGAAGCGGGCCAAAGACGAGAGAATGACAGCAAATGACAAGATGGAGAGAGCGAGAGAGGAGGGGAAGAGAGCGAGAGAGAGTGAGAGATAGAGGGGGGACGGGGGGACGGACAACACTAACCTGTTGCGTTTCTCCTGGCCCTTTTTCCTTCTGGCTCTCATCTTGGCTCTGAAGAACTCGTACAGGCCGTTCTGCTCCCAGCCCTCGCTGGTGGAGAAACAACACAGCAGAAAGTAGCACGAGAGTCCTCGTGCGTGTTTGCCGCCGCTCACCGGGCTACTGAGCAGCTAACGCACGCTAACCACACTCCTGCACACAACTGCTGGTTAGCGCAAAGACCTGAATCAACCAATCGCACGGCGGGAGAACAGGACGCAGATATGATCACGGGGTTCAGTTGTTGTTCAGGCCAAGCATGTGGACTGAACAGGGAACGGCAGGTGCACCTAGGTCTAATGTCTACTAAATTGGCGTTGGACGATGTCTGCAGTAAAACATTGATTGACAGTGATGGACGATGACATCGTCGGGCGGGGGCTTAATTTATTGAACTTTGAACTGGAAAAAGTAGCTCTAATTATAAATTGGCTGTCTATAAAATTGAAGTAGTAGTAGTTAATAAATTACTATAGACAGGCAGTACTACAGGCTCTTATATTTAATGCCCATCCTCCCCTACTCACCGTGTTTCCTGACTTTTTCTCCTAACCCCTATGCGTAGGCCCGGTCTGGTCTAGTCATATTGATCTGTAATAATGGCGTCTGCGTCGGCAAATGTAATCTGTTAAAACGCTTCCACTTCGCCTGTCAGTAGCTACTTGGAGTTTATAGCCTACCTAATGAAAGAGGACAACCACTTCTCAAGTGCTGTGCAGGATTTGTGCTCATAATTCGAGCCTTAACACACAGTATAGCAGAGCCTAAACGTGATATACAGTATAGCAGAGCCTTAATGTGACTTCTCCTGGAAGTCAGTGACATATACAGTATCGTACCTGTTCCGGGGCCTGTCATGAGACGGGGGGCTATAAAAGGCCTCCACTGCGGCCAGCAGCCTATCACTGGGAGGCATGGGAGGAGGCAGGCGAATGTCTTTAGGGTCCAGTGGCTTATAGTCGTGGTCCTCCAGCTGAGCATGAGACAAAAAGTATTAGAGAGCGAATGGCAACGCAAACCGACAGGCAGTGCAAAATGTTATTTGCCATGTCTAACACCTTGCCGACCCACGCAGCCGTGGCGACCTGTGTGGCCTCACCTTGACCAGCGGAGCCATGAGTCCGGCCGGCAGGTCGAAGTAAGGCACGTTGGGCACCAGGCTGGGGTCGTCGTGGGCCGGGGGCTGCGGCCGGTGGCGCATGTGTGGCGACTGGCCGTTGAAGCCGTGGGGTGGCGGGCCGAAGTCCGGGTGCTGGCTGCCCCCCCAGGGGGGGTGCTCCGACGCCATGCCCGGCGGAGGGAGCCTCTGGCTGGGATGGTGGTGGGGCGGCGGGCCCATGTCTGGTACGTGGGCCGACACACAGCGAACGTTAGCCTGGTTACGCGACAGCAAAACGTGGCTGAACGGTGCTTTAAAGAGTAGTTAATAGTTGTCTCCACCTTGGCTCTCACCTTCAGGGTAGTCCCCCTGGTAGTCGAAGCGATGGGGCGGGTAGGGCGGCCTCTCAAAGTGGTGCCGCGGGGGGAAGTCGTCCTGCATGAAGCGCGGAGGGAAGCGGCCAAAGTTGTGGGGGGGTGGCGGCGGCTGGTTGAAGGGCGGCGGCTGCTGGTGCGGTGGGAAGGGCCCTCGGAAGTGGGGGGGCCTCTGGTGGAAGGAGAGGCTAGCGCACGTTAGCATACATTGCTCAAGGAGCACGTTGGCATACATTGCTCACGGAATTCCTACGTTTACTTACTACCCAATCAGAATGTTTTAAATCCGGTAGAGCACCAGCGGATACTGAAAACATACAACATGCGTCTTTATCTTGGGGGGGCAAAACTTAACTGGCTGCTGATTGGCCCTCTCGCACTCTAATCAGTCGACAATCTTTTCCATAGAGCGCTTCCAGACTGACACTCGGGCTAAATTAAGCTGTAGCGCGACGATCCTGATCTCGTACCCAGCCTCCATCTCTACTGGAGGGCCCATCAATATAACCCTCGCGAGACCATCCTGATCTCGCAAGCTTCAGTTTGATTTTGCCTTGAGAATCAGTCTGGAGAGCTTGGAAGTTGTTGTGTTTCAGGCTGGTAAACATAGTTTGTGGCCAATCAGCATCGAAGCCTTCTGATGTACGGATGTAACTAGTAAAGATGTGACAAAGGCATCTTGAAAACCACACAAAAAAAAACAGCAGGCCTTATAGAAGTTAACGTATGTGATGCAATATAGCATAAGTTTTATCAGAAGACCAAAGCTTTTCTCAATGGAATATTTGTTTTCATTCTTCTCGCGACTTTTCTACTGCAAGATTTAACAACAGGCTTTCCTGGTTCACAGGTTTGTCCAATCACCTGCCAAGTATTGTAAAGGGCAGGAGCTGTCCAAAACTTTCAATGGACAGCTCACAAGATGGATGTGTCTAACAGACACATATCTGGCATGTCAGGTTACATCTATCTATATATTATTATATATTTAATTTCCCCTGGGCCCAGAATACAAATACTGGTGTACTCTCTATCAGATACTCAAGCACTCAAATTGCGCAAAATGCACATCCCTACACCTATCACTGTGTGAGTGTAAACAGTAATACAAAATGTTGACGGTTAACATCCACAACATGCCTGCATGCGCGGGGGGAAAGGGGGCTCCCTCTGGCCCCACGGTGGGGGCTGGTCAGGCTGGTTACCCCACGGAGGCTGCTGGTCGTACTGGGAGTTCCAAGAGGGGGGTCCCTGCTCAGAGCTGCCCGGCCCGCTCCAGGGGCCTCCCTCTCCTCGCGGCGGACCGCCGCTCCAGCTCCCCGGGGGGTCCCTGGGGTCCCTCTGGTCGTTCCACATGCCCTCATGGCTGTTCCACGGAGGGCAGGGGGGTGGGGGCTGGTTGGGGTCAAAGGGGGGCTGGGGAAGGAGGAGAGCACATGTGACATGGTCAACTGTGAGGTAGAGAGATTGGGAACAGAGGGTTCAACGGACAGTGTAAAAACTAGTATTCCGCTGGGCGTGTTCTCTAACACTGTTGGAAATATAGTCCACTACAGGGAGGTCGATATGATCCACACAGAGTCCAAATCTTTCTT
>JAODUE010000009.1:3464376-3483382 GCA_027564755.1 Amblyopsis hoosieri
TTATTATTATTTTATTTATGGTGACGTGACCCCATGTTGTCCTGCTCTATCAGCGCTTGCCTAATCTAGTGTGAGACACAATATTAATAGTTAATAGTAAAATATGTTATTTCTTTTAGGGACACAGCTGGTCAGGAGCGCTTCCGGACAATCACAACTGCCTATTACAGAGGAGCAATGGTAAGTTTCTGACTTGCTCTTTTGTAGGGAACATATAATACCTCTTCTCAACAGCATGAACACAAACGTTCTTGTTAATGGGTTATTCTCTTCAGGGCATCATGCTGGTCTATGATATCACCAACGAAAAGTCATTTGATAACATCAAGAATTGGATAAGGAATATAGAGGAGGTAAGCTAAAACTCATGTAAAAAAATGCTTGAAATAACTAAGTAGATACCTGCCTGTTTTTAATTCTGATATGTTTTCTCTCAACCTAGCATGCATCATCTGATGTTGAAAAGATGGTCCTTGGCAATAAGTGTGACATCAATGACAAGCGGCAGGTGTCAAAAGAAAGGGGTGAAAAGGTTAGGAGTTTGTTTTTTGAATAAGCAAGCAAATTTGATTCATATAGCACAAAACACACAAAAAGTTGTCACGTAGTTCTGTATAATATAATGCGTTAAATATACAGCACATATAAGACATCAAATACAAATAAAACAATAAAATCAACAATGTCTGCCCATTGTCAAATGCCAAAG
The DNA here is from genome assembly GCA_027564755.1 of Amblyopsis hoosieri. NCBI lineage: Eukaryota > Metazoa > Chordata > Actinopteri > Percopsiformes > Amblyopsidae > Amblyopsis > Amblyopsis hoosieri. Next base: position 3,465,086 of record JAODUE010000009.1, read on the forward strand.
AAAACGGGTGGGATTTAAAAACAGACGGTGAAGAAACCTGTTTTATGGGCAGAGGAAGAGCATTACAGTTTTGGAGCTGCCACAGCAAAGGCACGATCCCCTTTGAGCTTTCGCTTCGTTTTGGGCGCACACAGGACGCTCAACAGCTTAGTTTAATGAAAATAAAAACTTGCTGAATCAAAATCATTACATACATAATAATAATAATAATAATAATTTTGATTCAGCAAGTTTTAAAGTGATTTTTGTTTTTCTGTCACAAATTGATGATGCATCAGTTTTGTTTAGTCCTGTCCAAATGTATGTGTGTGAGACCATGAATGATATTGAACATACTAGACGCAACACGCCATGCAGAAAATAACTATTAAACTAATCTAAAATTGGTTCCTATTTCTCCCAGCTGGCCCTGGAGTATGGCATAAAGTTCATGGAAACGAGTGCTAAGGCCAACATCAATGTGGAAAATGTGAGTAATATTTCCTAGTGACATGTTGGAAGATTGTGATGCAGCAAATTTGTGTTTGACATTTGTTTTTGTATTTTTCGTTTTACAGGCCTTCTTGACATTAGCCAGAGACATCAAATCTAAAATGGACACAAAAATGGTAAGACTCGCATTAAACTTGTTTCACGACAGCTTACTGTCCATTAAAGATGGTCAACAATGGTAAGGTCACTTTTTTGGGGGTCAAATTTACACTAGCCTTGGCAGTATGTGTCCAAATTGGGGGGTCAGCGCTTCTGAAGGGGTACCTAATGGAATTGAAGGGGTAGATGTTATTTGTTTTGATAAGAGTTCAAATATGCTTTTGCTAAAATATGGAAGTCCCTGTGGGGAAGTGGAGCAAATTATTTGTCAAATAACTAAGTCATAGCCAGATATACACATCTGTTAAACAAGTTTCACAATGGAAGGTCAGTGACATGTCTGTGTTTTCGGTTCATCGTTCCAGGAGGGCAACCTGCCGCAGGGAAGTAGTCACGGTGTCAAGATTTCAGAACCTCAGAAAAAGAGCAGCTTCTTCCGCTGTTCCCTACTCTGAGGACGGTGGATTTGATACACAGCCGGACTGTGCTCTCTTGTAGTAGCACTTCCTTCCCCCTCCTCTTCTATTCCTGTCCCACCACTCCACACATCGCCACCATCACACTGCTGGAAGGCAGGTGATCACCTCCCATCGATGGTAGCTCTTCCAGCTAAGTGCATTTCCATGGGTTGAACGCCACAGTTACCGTACCACAGCACTGCTGGCCCGGGTGTATTTTCCAGATATTGCATATCGTATGAAAGACAGGCTCTTCCTTCTCAAATTTTGCATGCCTGTCTGTCTGTTTTTCACTTGCCCGGATGCACAGCTATTCAAATGTGGAGCCCTCAGTAAGTGTATCTGTTTAATTAACAAGTACGGTTTGAGATTGGAATACAAATGTGACATTTAGGTCTATTTTTTTTTTTGTGTTCTCATGGCAGTTCATGTGCAAAATGTCAACCAGAGACTGACGAGCTCGTTTTTAAATTAAACTGAGAGCCTGTCTAGAGCACAATGATGTTCATTTTAATATACAGTAAAGCTGTTTCTAATTCTAATTGAATCTAGCATGAAGTCAAGGATTAACAATTACTTATTTCTCCTCACAAGTTTGAGTATAGTCCTTGTCAATCAAGTCTCTAAAAATGATCTGCTTTATTTTATTGTGAACATTACTTAAGCACTTTGTTAAGAGTATACCTAATGGTTTGTGGGTGTGTCCAAGGCTAACGCCTATTTGAATTGCCTTTCAAATGTTTGAAGGCAATAACAATGCAGTCTATTTTGATGTTAAAAATAGATATCAGTCTATTCACTTAACAACATTGTTGTTACACTGGTTAAAATGTGCCTGTATTCCAATCTGTTAACCCATGGGAAACAATAGAAATGTACAATAATAATATGCAGGCTTTAGCAATTCATTCTTAAAATGGTGTAACACAAATGTGTACGGGTCAAAGTACAGGTGTTGTGTGATTACTTATTTGTTGATACATCTCTATGTACATAGTGTACAATGACTTCCTTGTGGTTAATTCATTGCAATAAGGTAGTTGTAGAAGTGTTGACATTACAATGTATGTTTAAGTGTCTATCTGGTTCATGGTTCGAGCGATATGACGTCTCTGGTTGCAAAAGCAGCAACTGCATTCATGCTGCATTCATTAACAATATTGCAGCGTGAACAAGCCCCCTTAATGCGCACTTTACCAGTAACTTGTGTTATGTGTGTAGTCTGTGCCAAGTGATAGTTTTGCAATATAAACGATTACTTTGAGTTCCAGAGGAAGTAACTCATTGTATTGGAATATCAGAATATTAGTTTTTACATACTTTTTTTTTTTTAAATATATATACATATATAAACGGCGTCCTTCTCTTACTTATTTTACTGCTAGTGTTCTGTACTTAACTATTTCAAATTTGTTGGAGTAGCCTTTAAAACAATTTAGCAGTCTTCTAAATTTGTGCTGCTGCCCTGCCAAATGTTTATGTAAAATAGGTTTTGTTTCAGATCAAAAGTCAAGTTGGTCATTACAAAGTTCTGACTTCTTTCTGTGGGATGTTTGTTCTGTGGTGTCAGTTTAATTAAGTCTTGTTTAAACGCTAGGTGGCACAATATCCCCAGGATGTCACCACCAAAATCAAACATGTAAACAGTATTTTTTAGAAGATCCATAAAAGGTTAAACCTATTTAATGCAAGTATTTACTCAGCATATAACATTACGTGTGTGTGTATGTATGTGTATATATATATATGTATGTGTATATATATATATGTATGTGTGTGTGTATATATATATATATATATATATATATATATATAAAAAATCTATATCTCTTTTGTCTTTGTTCTTCAAAGAACTGTCTCAGAGTATAGCTTATAACATGCACATATCAAGGGGATCATCTTTTAGCTAGCAAGCACCTTATTGTATCTAATGGAACCTCAAGTTTCACCACAGCCATTTGTCTTAATGAAATTTTGTGGTTTGTTTTCATAATTGAGCTATGCATTGTGAAAATTGGACCTCTACATTTATTTTATATATTTCACAGTGAAACAGGCTTTATTATTTACAGAAGCAGTATACAATTTGTAGATACTGTTATTAGTATGGTGAGGCAACTAACCTGTTGTATTATGGAAGCTAGATCATAAGGGGTAGAAGTTTGTTGACATTCCTGTAGTTTATTTTAGAATTATGGTTTAAAATTATAGGGGAGAACAACAGATCTTAGTTTAACATTTTGGTGGAACGAGTTACTTTAAAATATTCTTAGACCCCTGTGTCAAAGTTTGTTTTCTGACATTTACATTCCATCAGTTGAGAGCAACAGGAGAAGAAAACACATTTTGAGAAACAAGCAATTGTAAATGCAACAATTTAAAAACAATTAACTGTACTGTACTTTCTAATACATGAAAATGAGTCTACAATTTGTAGATGTGTGTACTTTTGATTGAATAAAATATGATTCTTAAACATTTTTCATTACACTGTAGTGTGAGACTGGCCGGGATGCTATATGAGAATTTGTCGGTTGACCCTGTGTTGGCATGCCATCATACCTTGCAATCAATCATGCCTTCTGTAAACCATTGGAATATTCTTTCAGACATTTAAATTTGTATGGGTGTAAGCACTACAAAGAAATGCCAATCTACTGTACATGTTGATAGTCGTAGCTAATGAGCCTGAAGAACCTGTCCTGTGCTTTAAAGCCAAGACTCACCAAAAGAACAATAATTTTTTTAACATAACATCTAGCATTAAGATATATAAATGTTTACAACAAAAACAATTTATGTATTAAAAAGATTTTTTTTTAAATAATCTTGCGACTCCTTCAGAGATCCTGGTGCCCACAGTGGATTAGTGGGCTATGCATTTTGCATATTTACAAATGCCTGCATCTCGCAAAAGTGAAATGTATTTCACTTCTATGCTTCTTGGCCTTGATACGTAATACTAGAACAGCAATAGCCATGCACTGTAGGCTCCCATAGATAGGTTTCAGTGGTGATGTCACACTTCTCTGCTGTTGCTCGTGTATCCATACATGCTACATAAGTATGATGCTGCCTCCATCATATCCTTATATGGAAGGTACTGTTGACAGAGAAGCAAATAGCCGGTTTGATTTCAGAAGTCTCTTAGGCCAATGCCTTTAGAAATATAAATTTCAATGTATCTACGTACTTTCTCATATTATTTGACATACAAATTCCATCATGCTTATAATTATTCTATAGACTGACACCTACCTGAGGAAGTCTGGAGCCCGGACAATCATGTGTTGGAAGTCCTCTAAGGACAGACGGCCGTCGTTATCCATGTCCACCTCGTCTATCACCTTCTCACACACCATCCTCACTTCATCCTCCGTCAGCTCGTTGCGTGTCAGTTTGTTCAGCGTCTTCTCCAGGTCCGACTTGCAGATGAAGTCGTCGTCATTAAAATCTGTCAGGAATTTGTAGCATTCACCTTTTCTTATTAAAGTACAGTGACCAACTCTTCTGTGGTGTTATGGCTCCTTCAGAAACCCACATTGTATCTCCAGATAGCTGTTTATGTTGAAAACACAACTGTCCACAAGGTTTGGGTGGTTGTCGGGGGAGGGGTGGAGAATAGTGTTGGTCCATGAGAGGGGAGTAGTAGAGAGCAGTGATTCACTTATTGCTGAGGTGCGGAGGAGTCGTGTGCTTTGCCAAGTGACAAACCAAAATAATATTGTTTTAAGAAGGGAAATTGAGTTATGTCAAAACTGTGTGTGCGTGCATGTGTTTGCAAATGAGCGTGGATTTGCATGCAAAGCGTATTGTGACTATGTAATCTATCAACAAAAAAGTTATCCAATGTCATTTCCTCAATTCTGCACACAGCATAATCATTTTGGTCCATTCACTGCAATGGTTCTTTCTTTTTGAAGGATGCCTTCACCTTCAATACCCTTATGCAGGTCTGAATAATGGATGGAAAATTCCTTTTGACCCATGGCCATGAGTATGGTTACGCAATATCTGTCACTTTTGTTTAATTAGGGGGGGACACTGGCACTGAGAACGTATTGTGCTTTCACAAGCTGTCCCAACGTATAATTGACTGGTGAATCATTTATCACACTCCATGTGCCTTATAAGCTTAAAGCTCCATAACCCTTTACTATGACCCCCTTTTCTACGGTTACAAGCCATAACCCCCTGCATATACAGAACACTTGACTGATTGGCCATTTTCTTTCTTTTTGTAAAATGTACTATTCTAGAGTGTAAACCTTATCGGAAGAATTGGTCATGACTAAACTAAAACTAAATTACATGAGTTGAACTCCTCAGTTTGGGTTTGGAATTACCCATGTGGGTTAAACTAGTGTTACAAGACTGTTGTGCTTGGAATCTCATGCAGAGAGTGTTTCTCAATGAGCAACTTATGCTCGAGCACTCAACATTGAGCAACATCTCATCTGTTTTGTTTCTAAACAGTGAGCGGGGGAGGAATACAAACAGAAAGATAAAAACCAAACACATTTTAAATGTTACCATAGATTTTGAAAGCATAGTAGGCCTTCAGGTCCCGCGGTGCCATCTCACTCAGCACTGAAAACATGTCCAGGAAGTCGTCCAGCGTCATGTTTCCCTCGCCGTCCTCCGAGAAAACCTCAGCAATCCTTTGACGGAAAGGGTTGTCCTGGACAGGAGGCAAATCAAGACCTTTAAATGGCACTTAAATATACTACATTACACTGCATTGTTTCTGGCAAGAGGAATGTCCTTTCTCTTTCCAATGGAACCTCGAGGGACCTTGTATCATTGTAAGGACTTGGGTAAAGAGGCGCATAAATGGCCTAACCGCACCAGGTGTTCCCCATGGGACACCCAGGCATACCTTAAGTTTAAAGGAGTCGGGTAACGTATAACCTCGCAAAGACTTTAGTCTATTAGTTGGGCATTAATTATGGATTGGCAACATGGGGCGAGTGGACCTGCTGGTTGTGTGTGGGGCCGGTAGATCTACCTTCAGCTCTGGCATGCTGCCAATTAACTCATATGGTAACTTCACATCTGGCTGGTTGGTGTAGTCAAGGGGAACAAGCTGTGGTGCCAGGTCCCGGTAACGGTAGAACAGCCTAGATAGATTGGCAGGTGGAAATGATGAATACTGCCATTGTCATGCATTTTCCCACCGTTTCACACATTATCCCTTTAAATATTGTGAAAAATAAATATACAAAACAATGTATTTATAACAGATTCCTATATCTTTTATTTAGTTTATTAAGCATGGCTATAACAAAAGAACTAGCTTACAATATAATACATATTAAAGGTTTTGAGCAAATTAATGAGCTTACCTGAGAATTTCTTTCCTTGTGAAATATGTACAATCCTGCAAATTAATTACACAATATAGTAAAAAAAACGATGCACACTGTCTTATAGTAATAGAGTAAAACACATAGTTTAGTTATAGATCTATTTGAAAGTCAATAGTGTCATTACATTGTAAGCAAGTAAGTAATGCTACCCAAACTTCTTTGAGATGTTTTATCTGAATGCAACCAAGGTACTGCGATGTGAACATACACACCTGAATCTATACCTTGTTTGCTTAGCAAACGTTATGTACAGACAGTACAGTTATGTTCAAATCTGTTATTCCCTTTTCCACAAACGGACATAATATACTTCGCTACACAAAACGAGTGAAGTAACGTTTGATTTAATTAGCCTTGTCGTTTCTCTTTTAGCAACAATAAGGTAACAAAGACCGACCTGGTAGGCATCTAGCTGCTGTGCTGTAAAGATGGTCTGTTTATTCCCCATGTCTGTGCATGCGAACACCCAGGCTCAGCTCCATTGCTGCTCCGTTTAATGCCTTTGAGGGCCTTTGGATATGTCAGATATGAAATACAGAGACAAAGGCAGACCAGAGCCAACGCAGAGATCAGGTGTCGGGCTTCCACGGGGCCCTTTGGTCCTCCATTATAATGGCAGCATTTCATCGTTTTCTCCAATGTGAATAGCTGCCCCTTTGACAATGAAGGGCTGTCGTCCAGCATCGTGCAGAATGGTATCAGCCCCCTTAGTGCCACTCTGTGGCCAACGCCTTTTCCCCTGCTCGGGTTTCACATGCTTTAGAGCCACTGTTTTGTATAGGGCCAGTCGACGTTTTGATGCTGGACAGGTTTTGTTTTAGCTTGATTGAGTGACTGCATAATTACCTGGGCAACAAATTAGATATAAACTTTAATGTAATCATATAATAAACAACACACAACAGTATAAATGTTTGCAGCAATTACCATTAACCATGCTTGACATTATAGCCATTATACTCTATATGATATTATATTACGCACTGTAGCTGACATTTATTTTTGATAATATTACTATTTTGTTTTGACTTTGAGAAATGAGAAATCAAGTTAGTAAATATTTTGAAGAGAATGGAAAGACAGAAGGAGAAATATGGAAAGAGATAGAGACAGTAAACCATTTATCTTCATTGATATTAGGTTGTGGTCACTTTTATGGTTGATTGAGGTCATGACAGCTTTAGTGCCCTCTGGTGGTACAGCAGAAGATATACAGTCATAGCAGTGAATACCTTGCTTGGTCTTATAAGGTTGTCACATAGGGTAGACACAATCTAATGACATTTTGCTTTCACACATAGAAACTACACACAAATGATTAATAAACAAATGAAAATCCCATTAATCAGGGTACAAAATATAATATTTAGTTTATTAAAATATGTTAAGTCTAAACTGCAGTTACATGAATGGCAGAGTATCAATCATAATATAGGGACTTGCTTCAGAAAGCAGGATTTGCTCTTTAACCAGATTTGGAAATCTGGGATTATACAAAGTTCAGAAATCTTCAGTGAAAAGTAAATGATGACATCTGTGTGCTTTTTAAATAATGTATGGAGATAGGCTATTTCTTTATTTAAAGATGTCTAGAAAAACGATTCTTTTGAGAGTTGACATTTTTCTCTTCACATTTATTTGACATTCCAAGTCCCAGTGGAAAACATAAAATATTTACATCTACATCACAGGATATCACCTCCTTCACAGTCATATATTATAATTTATACTTATATACAGATATATTACAAAGTCTGGCGTGTGAGAGTCAAAATGCCTGCAGCATCTCTTAGTGTGGCAACTGCTAACGCTACTTCCACAACCAAGCTGTTGCCCTGTGGCCCTCAGGGTGCTGCCAGCCACACTGCCTGGTCCTGGGCGGGGCATCAGTGGCAGCCACAGCTCCCGGCCACCATGTCATCGTACTGCTTCAGCACAACGTTCTCATCGTCGTCGAAGTACAGCAGGTTGATGGAGAAGAGCTTGTCGGGGACGCAGCACGGCGTCTGGATGCCCCTGGTCAGCTTCAGGGCGTTGATGATGGACTGGACCGTGGCGTGGTTGGTGGGCCTCATGTTCTGGCCCAGGGGGAACGGGCAGGAGCCCTTGCAGTGGTAGGCGTTGTAGCCCCGCGGCGACACGATCCATCCGGACCAGCCGATCTCCTCGAAGTCCACGTAGAGGGGCAGGCGCTGGCACGGCGCTCTGCCAGGGCCGTCCTCATCGCCCTGCTCCAGGGAGCGGGTGCTCCTGAAGGGAGCCGCTCCCACCAGGGGGGCCTGGGGCAGCCTTGGAACAGCTGGGTCAGCACCCAGCGCTGCTGGAGGGAAGGGATTCTAGGGTAAATACAGCACTACAGCACTACTGCAGTATGTCTGTGTGCGTGTGCATGCATGCGTGTGTGTGTGGGAGAAACACACACTGTTTGTTTACACATTAAACATAGTATAGAGGGTATTGGCAACTTTGGAGAGGTTTGAGCAAAAATACTGGCTCACACACACACACACACACACACACACATCATTTAACACCTCCAGATGCGCTGTTGTCTCTAGCAGATGTAATAGAACTCGTATTGGTTCAGTGATGCAGGTTGTATTCACATTTCATTGTTCACGTCTCCAATGTTGCTTATACTGCACCTTTAACATTAACCACCTAATGCTGCCCGCACACTGCTTATAGATCTGCCCATGAACTGGGCAGATCACATGTCTGTGGAAAGTCGTACCTTTGCCCTCCAGAGAGGCTGCAGGTCGGCGGCCATCGTCCGTGAAGAGGACTAGCATGGGCTGCTTGCTCTGGTGGTGGTTGCGCCCAGAGGCAAAGCGTACCAGTTTCATGTCCATCTGGCCTCCTCCGAGCGTCCTTACTACCACCTGGAGGCCCAGGTTACTGTCTTCATTTGTCATCCAGGAACGCACCTTTACACACCGACGACAACAGTAATAAGTTAATTGATACATCTGCCAGTGTTCCTTCACTGGTTAGAATTCCGCCCAGTGAACAAACAATAATTAGGGCTACTTACTGCTTGTGTAATGGTGAACACTTCCCATCCAGTGGAGTGGATGGGGATTAATCGAGAAGACAGCAACTTCTTAACATGTGTGACGTTCGTTTTTCTGGTATCCAGCAGCTGATATACACTGACCTGATTATGAGAAAATGGATTTGGTTAATCCAATCTGCTTTATAAAACAGTGGTGTTAGAGTGACATTTTTTAAAAACTGTCTTTCTTTTCTACCTGGCAGAAATGATGCCTATTGAATGTTGCTGATGTCTGAGGTCGTAACTTGAACAGATGCAATTCAGCGGTGAGAATCTTCTCGGTTCTGGCAACCATGGACAAATTGAACCTGAACTCAACCTGTTCACTGTGCACTGAAAACGTTAATAGGTATAATTAGACGGTTGAAAAATATGTAGGCCTATATATAAATACATTTATTGTGATCATGAATGCAGTAGCAGCAAAACAGCGCACTTACATTTATCAAAGAAACTGCGCACAGTGTTTCCCTCCAGGAGATAGGGGTCCTTGGTAACACCGTCCACATCTGCAACTGTGTTGTACAGGTCTAGCATATACTGGGGCGGATGCTTGTGGCCTTGTGGATTCAAAGGTGGATCTTCCATACCAAAAACTTCCAGTAGTCTCTTGATGGCCGCTGAACGAACTTCTTCTGACTCGTTCTCAGCACTGAAGTGGTTCTCCATATATTTGAAAGAGGGCTTCGCGGTGGATGTGCACATCAGTGCGGCAACGCTGATCACAAACAGAAACATGTTCGTTGGTGTGAGTAGGTCTATTCGGTGTCTTCGAAGCACAGACAGCCAGCACCCGGCAACTGAAGTGACTGCAGACCCTGGAAGCATCACTTTTTATATGAAATGCTTCCGCACAGTTTACAGTGCTCCAAACCCTTGGTAAACAGCAGTAAAGATGCTATTTGGTCGCAAATGTAAATCACCCATCAGCGAATGTAAAGGGTGGCTAATGGCGTTGTTAACCAGGTGTGAACTCGATTGACTTTCAAGCCTATACGTCTGGATATAAAGATTCAAATAAACTAGTTTTGTTCTTTGAAACAGGTCGGTATTTATGCGTGTATTGCTGCAAAATGTGGAATATGTTTTGCTAAGAGAAAATACCATACCGCCAACACAACAAAATAAAAATGATATTTTTAGGAAGTGCACTCGCCATGGGAGGTAAACTGCTTCTGAATGAATCAATTAATTTAGAATAATTGGCCAGAGTCTTACGAGAATACCCATTACTTCGTTGAATAGGAAGTGTCGTTGGTTACACGTAGTTCGATTTACATGCGCTTATCCAGATGCAGCTGGATAATTGATTAAACTTTATTATTATTTAGAAAAGAGGAAAACACACAACTATATTGGGCTAATTGACCACCACTGAAATAATCCGAAATGATAAAACCGTTATTATATTGTTGTTAATTAATTACCCAATAAGCTTTTAGTTCCGTGAAAATATAAATTGGTGTTGTGCGTAACATACGTTTGATATTTACGCACGACGGATATGCTATGATGTAGACCTCAAAAGCCTTTTCTTTTAGTCATAGTCAGAGACATCAAAAGTTCTCGCACGACACCCTAAAAGCATGTCGTAAATTCTTTTCAGTGGGCCATAGGGGAACACAAATTGTTGTTTCGCGTGTTTATACCAAAATAAGGAGTAACTGCAATAGCGCTCACACGTGTAGCTTTAACGTGTCAATTGTAAATCACAATGGCTAGGTCTATAAATGGGGCTAGATAAATGGCCTCACAAAAGTTGTAGGCTACTGTAAGCATACTGTCTATTTCTTTTTTCGTTTAATTTATTAATTTTAATATTCCACAAATGATTTATATGATTTCAGTTTTAGACATCTACATTTAGAAAATTCTACATAATTACATAAAACATTATTTCACATTTATTTTCATTTTGAATTAATTTCCATATGCATGATTGCACGAATATATAGGATACTCTGAACGCCAGTTTATCACTGATTGCTAATGTTATCATCTGTTTTATAATGATTCATCTGTTCTTCATTGTTATGGAATATATTTTATTTACAAAATTACATTTTTACATATTTACATATAAAGCAATATTTTTTAAGTGACATAATAACACAATATGTCATAATGATTGAAGCTGGCGATAATATGAACCACAATAACAGTAGCCACAGCCCACTCCTGGAATTTACCAACAGAGGGCGCGTTGTTTAGTTCTGGCAAATGCAGGATGTAATGGACAGGACAGAACGAATCTGCCCGTGCTGGTTAAGAAATGTGTGGCTCTCATTACTCTGAGGAACACATGAAGTGGACGATCTTTCAGCCCAAAGGTGGCAACTTGCTGAATCAGAAGGACTCCTGTAAGTAGAAAAAAAAAACAATTAAGGGATTTGTATGCACCTTATTAACCCAACAGTTCCTTCAGAGACCATATGTGTATTATACCTGCAGGCTAATACAGGCCTGTGTCTAAATTGAATAAGGCCACTTTGTTATAAAGATGTAAATATACCCAACCATTATGGTCTCATCATATGAAGTCATCTGACTATTTGCCAGTGCCACTGGCAGCAAGGGTGCATTTGTCTGTACTTGCTATGATTGATGTTTGAAGCTATTCTCTTAGTCATATGAGACTGTTGGTTGACCACAACTGTTTAGTAAAAAACCCTACAAAGTGTTAGCATATCATATATCAAACAGCATAATTAACTCTCAGAAAATGTCAAAATCACGCATGAAGCAACTGCAAATTAAACTGTACCGCCTGAAAGAGACATTTGGTGTAGGGATTAGGTGGTAACCCTTCCCCTTCCCCCCCCCCCCCGTTCCCCAGTGGAAGGTGTCAGAGCTCACAGTCAGATGTTATGAGTGGGGCGTAGAGGAGGAGCGCGAGGAAGGGGCTGGTTGGGGGTCCCTTGGGCTAGCAGCTGTGTTGATGCTGTCTTACCTGAGAAGGCATCGGTTTCCTGTGGTGCACCCTCCCAAACATCTGCCCACATCTATTTCCTGTGGGACATTTGCAACACAGAGAGAAGGCAATCAGCTCACGGCTGGCTACAAATATTGACTCTCTAGAGGGGAGTCTATAGGCCTCTTTAGTATGCTAACTGCTTTGATTTGACACCTGCGTCGACCATTTGTGTTTGCCCAGCCCTTGCACCTTTGGTGTGAAGACGGTCAGACGGCTGAGACTCAAAATGGCCCCACAGCTTAATTTGATCCATTCATGTTGGCTTATGAACTGTACTGGCTATTGCATATCATATGTGTATGTTATCACTGTGAGATCGTGAGGGTTAAATTGACAAGTTTGTTGTTGTCAAGTTCCTAAAAACAGGTGTTTGACTGGAAGGGTTAGCAGCTCTCTGAGTCATAGATAACTTGGCCCATGAAAGACACATGCAGGTATAATCAAGCATTTTGGATGATTTTATTTCACACATTCACCACATTGGATTGTGACAAATCTCCCTTAACTCTTGCCTATCATGTGTATTGGTGTAAACTGTACATCCCATAGTCCTTAACACCTTGGGGCTGTGCGGTGCCAGTCAGTCAGCCACCCAGCAAGCCACTTAGCAGCTTATTAGAATGAATACGTATTGTCTTCCAGATACCTGGAGATGTCTGAAGGAGTAGAGATACTCAATTACTGTGTCTGACGCATTAGTTACTTCCTCTGTACTTATGGTGCTACCATCATTCAACAACTATGAATTAGTCAACAACAGTCTCATCTTTATTATACACTCATCAAAATAAGAGAACCTACAGCTCATATAATTATAAAGATTTTAAAAAGGAAGGTACAAGATGAATGTAAAGACATTTTTGTATTTTCTGCTGGTACAAAAATATGATATATTGGGTTTACACTAACCTTAAGTCTCTCCTCTTTTAATCCATTGTCGTGGTCGATGATTTCATAATAGTACTCAACATATGGGACTCTGTAACAGCTTTCTTTTAGTTCACATTCCTCCACTGTCTGGATCAGGTCTACTTTGTTGGGGGTCTCCACCAAGGCCGAGTCAAACCTTGTGGGCACGCAGGAGAATCCTTCTACGATTCAGAGAATATGAATGTAGAAATAACTCGTCAGCAGAAAGACCTAGTATAGTGCCTGGTGGACTTGTCTTTTCCAAATCAACAACAATTAAATAAATGGTTTAGCTGTGAGAGCAACCAAGACAGATTTGGTTGTTGTTGTTGTAAAATCATTAATTGCATTATATATTAAATGTATGTATAAGCTATAGGCCTATCCTATATAACATTTTTATAGGCTATCTTTTGTTAACTTGAAGAGACAAGCTTCATGTTTTGGCATTATAGTTAAGCTATATAAGCATTTGTAAGAGTTAAGATTTTATCAAAATGTGGTCCGGGCAATGTCGTTATTTTGCTTTAGCCATGTGAGCATGTGTGTTTCAGGAACAAGCTGCCTGCCAGTGTCTACACACCTGGGGAGCCCTTGGCTTGGGAGCACACTCCCACGTCGATAACCGTCTCATATGGCGTCTCGAAGAAATACGTCCTCAGAGCTGGAACTCGTACACACTGGGTGAGTTTGGTTTCACAGTGGCATTCCTCGATGACCTCCACCTCCCTCGGTCCCTCGAACAGCAGTAGCCGGTCGACACGCAATCCAGTGGGCTCACAGATTTGTGTCGCTCGACACGAGGGCAGATGGGATAATGTCTCAGCACTCTCTGACGCAGAGCCACGCATCCTTAACTTAAGAGAAATTGTATTGTTTTGGTTAGATTCTCTGGTTGATTATATTAAATGGCCTAACGTTTTTACTGTAATGGTCTTACAAAGTCGCTGATGGCCTGTCTCTTTTTATTCTAAGGGTCTTACAAAGGAGCTAAATAGAAAAGTGTATTCTTAACCTCTGTGGTATAACCTACAAATGAAAACAAAACAATAATACATTATTTCAATTTGGCCAAAATTATTAGTGATCAAATATTTACTTAAACTTGACAAATCGGCCTACTGAATTTGACGTGGAGCAATAATAATGCTACAGCGCCCTCTTGTGATAAGATGCAGAACTGTCAAAGACAGATCACTTACTTTGGATCTTAGAAACTCCAGCATTGAGGAATGTTTAGAGTACTCCTGCTGTCCTGCTTCGTTTGTGCTGGGTGTGCCCACACAGTGTGACCTGCACATTCCCACATCTACATTGAGAGGCCTCCCAGAGATATCTGAAAATGACAGCATATTTGGCTACTTACTTAGCATTGACACATTGATTTATTTAGCATTTGGTAGTTAATATACATTCATGGTTAAATACAATATTATAAGCATTTAAATAATAGTTAGATAGTGTTGTTCTGAGATAAATTATTATAGATAGGTGAGGGTATTTGCCTGTGGCATCGTTGATGGCAACAAGAACAAGCAAGTACTTGCATGGTTACCTTGGCCAATGTAAACAAAGTGGCTCTGTCTTTTGCAGCAGGCTCTCTGTGCAAACAGGTTCCTGTGATCCACGTGTTTGTTTAACACCAAAGCCACTGTGAAGAAACACACCGTCGTCACATCCCTGCAGTGCAAACCCTCTGGGCAGTCACTGCTGTTAGTGTTTTTGCTTATTTAGTTTAGTTTACTATATATAGTTTGTTAACATTCTCTGAAAAAACACCTAAACACACAACAGGTCACATCCCATGGCTGCAGCCATATCAAATGGTTGTATTGATTGTAGTTATTTTATTTGCTTTAATACTATAAATATAAATATATTGCAGTAAAGTAGCTTTTATTTGTTTGCCTATACTCAGTTGGCAATGACCCAATGCCTAAGACAAGTCACTATTAAATGTGACAACAATTGCATATCAATTTAAATATTTTATGAATATTCAACATTTATCATTTTCAATTTTAAGAAACAAAATAAATAATTTAAAATAATTAAAAAATACAAGAAAGTGCTATTTAGTCCTGGAAAACATGTTACACTTATTGCACACAATTATGAGAGCCCCACCCTTTCTTTGTACATGTGTTTACCAGCCCTATCAAATAGTCTAATACAATACGTGCTGTATACTTGTGGGTGAGGTTACTGAGCCCAGGAGGGGCAGCAACAGTGGGCCTGCATGCCTCAGCTTATATTAGAACATGGCAAAGCAAACACAGTACTTACAGTGTAGATGGAAGGCACACACAAGCAGGAGGACGGTTGGCCTGCGTAGATCCATGGCTTCTGTTGGTATTTGCCGCTCAGCTACCCGGCCCTGAGTGTTCCTCCACTTACCGATGGCTCTGATATTTATATGTGATCACGCTTCAGCCCCAAATGTTGTCAGAGGTCCCCAAGTCGTCTGCGGAGTCTAAAAAAGTGAGAACTAATCAAATTTCCATTCCGAATGCCTTGTGGGTTGGAGCTTCTACCGGCGTGGGCCACTTCAAAGGCAAGCTCCAAAGTCTTGAGTTTTCACCTCTGTCTGTTTCTGCTGGGGCTCCAGTGTGTCTTGTGTCAAGCAAGCCCGAGTTCACCTTAATGAAGTGCTTAAGTAGCCCTGAGCCATTAAAGCAGTGCTCATTCAAAGGCATTAATCATCTTTTATCTCAGGGGGTAGGTGTTTAGCACCTCTGACTTAAAACACAACCTGGGCTAAACAAATAAACAGGATCAACATGGGGCCTAGACCTCCCCTTCAGAAGACACCAACACATTTGGGTTTATTCAGCGTCACACCAAATGGTCAGCCATTCTAATCACCAAAGATCAACTTTTATTATTAGGGGAAAGGAGAGAATAAAACCTGGAGTAACTAACAATATTAGAGTTGTCAGATATCTGTCCTATCCAGTTCATACTACACATGCATTTTCTTGAATAAACTGTAGATTCTTAAATGGGAGAAAATCAAACTGCGAGTGAAAGTTTTTAGCATTAAAGTTTACTCTCAGTTAATCCCACCTTTTAATTGTTCTTTTTTTTTAGAAGGGTTTGTTTTATGTGCTGTTGTATGTGCTAATCCCCAACCAAAGTGTGAGCCTTTGATGTGCTGATGTCAGTTTCAAATTTTCTGCTGGATCAAGGGATCATCGTTAAGATTACATCAGCACTCAGACACCTTGATTAAGGTGAAACTTTACTAGAGTGTCACATAGCAGAGCTAATCCCGTTTATTATAAGATTATTCTCTCTATATTTCGATTAACTGTTGATAATTTAATTATCAAGATATGGTCACTGTCTTAAAAGTTAAAACAATGAAAAAGTCAAACAAATCCAACATACTGTACATGTACAGTATTTCCTACCTCAACCCAAGTAAAGTGCCATATTATTCCAAGTACACTGTGATGCTAAAAGTGATTGTTATTGTTATTGAATGGTTATTATAATTGGTGCTGACAATGTATAATAATAAGATAAATTAAGATTTAAGAGGCTTACATAATAGCATAATGCCACACTATATAAGTACAGAAAAGCAGGACCTTATAGCATAGACTAAATGTAATTTTACATACCTATGGCTTCACCAGACACGTCATATTGGACCTTTACACAAACCAATATTATTATAGTAAAAAATTAATTGCATATTTATGTATATAACATAATGTACATAATATATATAACATACATTTTTCCAACTTTAACACATTAACTATTTTTAGATTTGTTCTGATTGAGGACCATCTATATTATGACTAAACTAACATTGCTACTATATTAAATGGCATAAACTTTATGTTCTTGTATGTCATTGTTTGGATTGCTAAAGTTTAAGATTAACATTATCCCTCTATCTGTCTGGAACGTTCCATTCCCTGAGAAGCCTGTCTAGTTGCTTTGTGTACAGTTTCAGACAGTGTTGATCTACTGTTACCTGTCTGTTAGCAAATCTTACATCAAGAGCTCAGTAAAATAAGATAATAATTCTGTTTTACACCATATATCTTTCTTTCATATTGAGTATTTACATGGTCATTCTGCAACTTTCATTTTACATTTCTATAATGCTATTGTTTCTTTTTGCATTGATTAATTAATACATTCATAAATTTATTTTCATGCCAATACCTCCTTAAGAAGTCAAATGATCGGAGTGCTTTTCATTTCAGTTGTAAGAACTCACCTGTTGAAAATGTGGTTTTACCTCCTTTTCCTGTGAATGCTCTTCCATTCTTACTACAGCACAATATGTGCTGGGATGGCCTCAGTCTATATAGTGCGTCTGGGATTGGATTACAGCGATTTACCTGCAGTATGTAACCACAGCTTTACCCTGGTAAATAGTTGACAATCCATAAATCCAGCTAGTGGAGGATGAGGGGAGTGGCAGCGAGACGAGACAGTTTGTCTGGCCTTTAAACTGTCTGGTCTCTGTGTCTGGGTCAATGGCTCTCCTGTAGACATCATACAACCCAGCCAGAGACCGCTCCATGCTGTGAGTCTCACGGTTTACTTTCCATGCATGGTTGTTTGTGATTGTGAACCTTCAAATAGTGTAGTGCAAACTTTTGTAGTGATTATTAGTATCCGTTAATAGTGTCAGTTGTAAACGTATTGCAACATCATAGCGTCCGTCTCTTACAGTAAAATATGAAGAAGTTCCAATCACCAGTAGCCTACACCCTCACAGTTCCTCCAAAGACAAATAACATCACTTATACCAATACTTTAAAGGTCAACATCTTAAATGAAAAGTAATTTTAGTTTAAATATCCTACATTGTGTGTGTGTGTGTGTGTGTGTGTGTGTGCATATACAGTATATATATATGCACAAGTATATATGCTGTGTATATATGTGTGTGAGTATATATACAGTATATAGGCC
>JAODUE010000009.1:3527696-3549947 GCA_027564755.1 Amblyopsis hoosieri
TTATATATTGGTTATTTCTGGTCTGTAATGTAAATATATATATTCCCCTCTCCTCCCTACCCCTCCTCATCTACAGTGTGCAGTTGTACTTCACACAGTGAGCTGCAGTAAAAGTTTTGTGTCCTGGTGATGCTGTAACTTAATCAAGCAGGGTCCCGTTATTTACGTTTGGCACTAAGAACTCAATTTATTAAGTAAAACAATTCTGGGCATACACTGTATGCAGGTCTGAATATTAAGCTCAACACTGTTCTCAATATTGAGCCTGGGGGTTTCTTGACAGTTGTGGACATTAGTTAATCCCAAAACAGCTGTGCTGCCATCTAATTTTTCTTTTATAATATTATTCATAATGAATTACAATGACCACACCAGCAGAACATGCTTCATTACAAACAGCAATTAGTATTGATTTCAAGGAAGTTAATCATGGTTATCTGGCAATAATGTTACTGACCAGTGATCAAGTCTCAATTAACATTAGATTACGTTACATTTCCTATATTTCAATATGTTCAATATTTGATCTATGTTGGGATTGTGTACCGCTTACTGGGTGGACAGTGTAGCCCTCATGCTAAGGTTAGCTCTGACCACCTTGAGCCAATGACCTCATCAACGTGCAATACAAAGGAACAGGAATGACAGGCTTTTCATTATTGCTTGGCCATTGTGCCAGAGGGGGAAATCAATTATAAAAACACAACTAACAGCAAAGATAACAGCAGTGTCCTCTATTGTATAGCTGCAAGCTAACTTTTTTTCCCCCCTTAAGGGTCTCTTGACCAGTCCAGCATCACCTTGGTGCAATTTGCTCTCCATCTGAAATCCCATTGCCTTTTGGAATTGGATTTACCTGACTCATTCACACAGTGAATGGACTCTCCTTCCAATGGAAAAAAGAGATTCTGTTTGAAATTGCTTGAGGAGTCAGGAGGGTTTGGGTTCTTCAGCTACCTTGCTCTGTCCACCATTAACCTTCTAGCAAGAAGAATGTCCTCATTACAGGAAAGGAAAGGGGGCTTCAGGTCAGGTAGAGGTGTGGAAGCAGAAATATGGGATGAACACCAGAACAAGTAAAGAATAGCTGAGTGGGGATTCTATCAAAGACAACACTAAAGAAAGCCACAAGTAACTACAGTTTTTTCCTTTAAGGCAGCACTGAGAATCATGCAAATCACACTTTAGTATGTACTGTAGAGAAGACTAACCATATACTATTGGACATCATTTGAACCATTTGCATGATATGTGTTAATCTGCTTGTTTGGAACTGAACATCCTATAAGGAGCCAGAAACCTTTGTCCGTGACATTATGGAGCCATTTATTTTTTTAATTGCTCTCCAACTACAAGTTAAAAGCAAGGCACATCAACTCTAACGCTGCTCAGTGGCTCAGTATGAATTTACGTTGCTTCATTCCCCCAGGCTAATACAATATGATTAAATCTGTTCTGTGTCACAATGCTTAACATATACAAAACTAATCAGGAACATCCAAACTCTACCAAGGATCTTCAAATCAGAGTGTGCTCCTTGACAACATGGACACAAATATTTTTAAATCTCTTGATACCATCCTCCCTTAACCTCAACATCCATCTCTGATCTTCAGAGGCCTCTTTAGATGTTTCTTTGAGATTGTGTTGTCGTTTATTGTTCCCTTAAGATATTAAAGTAAGTATTGTTTGTTTCTTTGCCTTTGGTAGATCACTGGGCATCGCATGTGAATGTAAATAGGAATGAGGTTGACGTGATACATGAACAGGAGTAAAAGTAAGTTGTAATTAAACAGATTATTCAGTTATCGTTGAAGATGTAGCTATCCTGACTGCTAGGCCAAAATGTAATGCATTACCAGTGCCCGTATGCATAAGGACAACAGCACAGAACAATAGCTGTTTATCATTAGTATTCGAGTTAGATCAGTACTGAAACCCATCATCAACTACCGTGTTAACACGGCCTGACAGGATGTAGCAGAATAAACAATACCACTTTACACAGAGGAAACACATCCACATTCATTTGTTAAGGCTTCAGTCACTCACCGTAATCCTTAGAAGAAAAATCTAACCAAGCAGTAAGCTTTCATTTGGTTTGGTTTCTTCCATTTGGTTTGAATTCCATTCCCAGATTATAGCAAACCTAAATCAATGTGGCTTAAGTGTCAATTTGTTCCGACTTCCATCCTGAAGTAAATTTAAGGGTGGCAATGGCGCAAGGGAGATGGTAGGTGGGGGGACAAAACTTTTAAGCCTGTACAACTACTGTATGTTTGGGTTATTTTGCTAAATTTGTGTCGATACTAAAAACGTAATAATGGGAATAACCAACTATGACGCCATGGGTACACCATAACCCAATATAGTATAGTGTATGTTGCAATAGCATCCTTGAAGTATTGGAGAGAGAGATTTGTGTAACATGGCTGTAGCACAACAGGCTTTCCACCGTTACACATGGTCATGAACTCAACACTGGTCAACAACACACACCATTAGATATTATCTCCCCTTAAAAAAAAGGAAGCTGTAAACTGCTCTCTATTTGAAATATGCCCCTTTCGAGAACTGTCAGTGTACAATCGTATTGACTCGTAGGGGAATTGTTAAGCTTTTAGGGAAAATTATGAAATGGTGCACGTTTTACATCCTTAAAGTTTAGAGGAGGTGTGGTATTTTTTCGCTTTTCTGAAGAGGAGATACCATCATAACACACAAAAACAGGACATCAAAGGGATATCTGAGTTTCCAAGGCAGAATCTTACTTTACTATATGGTACAGAAAAGTTAGTTTGAGCTTTCCAGTTTCCTGCATTCATGAGATCCAGATCAATGTGAGAGAAATCCTGTTATGCTAAACAAAGTCTAAAACAAGCCAAGATAATGAAAGCAATAAAGTCATAACTAAACATGATCTTAACATAAAAAAGTAGGCTATTACCTTACCCTGTTGTGTAAGGACATTGTTGTTCTTGTAGTCTAGCCTACATTTGTCATTCACATGAATTGTCAAGATTGATGCTGCTTAATGATTACGATGCTTTAATGATTGTATTGCGACCGGTGGAACAATATCGTGGATAAACTACTGTAGCTCTCTTTTGTAGTTCTTTCTATCTACTTCTCTTTGAAATTGCAGAACTATTATTTAAAAATAATTGACTTTTATACGAACAGAAAATCCGAATACAAATAATTTGGTGACAACTAATACAAATGAATACAAATAGAGGGCTCTCTGCACATCGCTAGTGGCAACATCAAAGTTTTGCTACTAGCGTTGTCCCCACTCCCTAGCCACTAGGACCGCATGGAAATCAAGTGCTCCCCACTTCACTCTCAGCATCAACAGATTGTTTTGCGGGCTGATGTGCAGGCTGATGTGCAGGCTAAGGCCGGGAGAGAACACTTTCAAAATAAATAATACAATTAAATAATATGTTTAACCAAGTATTTATGATGCCGACTAGCAATGATTGCAGCGTTTAACCGACTAATCGTGCACATCCCTACTATCAATGATTCATTAGGATAATACAGAATTTTCTCATTACAGTATGTGGTATCCATTTACCACTATTGCTACGTACTATTACAATGATTTACCATAATAATAGAATGGAATATACATTTAAATATGATGATGTTTTACTCATTCAATCCATTAACTATGTCATATACTGTATGACAATAAGATCCATTGAGTTAATGCATGCAATTTGAATTTGTTTGTACCAGCTCACTTTGCATTTGTGTGTACCAGCTGAAAATCAAGAGCCATTACTTACTAAAGTATTTTACCTTGTCCAATTAAAGGTTAATGGTGGGGTGGGGGGGTTATAATTAATTTCCTGTGTAAAATATAAGCTTGCCGTCTGCAACTGTAACTATGATTAACAGCTACACAAACTTTAACGCATTTAACAGACTCAGCAGCAATTCACATGCAATAATTAAGTTGTATCAATTGAAAGTCAATAATTACTGCAATTTGTGTCATTATGGATTACGTCCTGATCAAAATACTATGCAGCTATATTAGTTTTATAGTATGAGTTCATATAGAACCGCTGAATTTAGTATAATCTTATCTGACACACACGCACGCACGCACACACACACACATACACACACACACACACACCCAGGCCCAGCGCAAAACAAAACAGATGTAGGACTAATGACCCACTCGCAGAGTAAATGACAGTTGAAATAAGTTTAGAGCAATCTGGAACCAGATAAATGGACCTAATCTTGTTCCGGCCGGGACCCTGGCCGGGAAATGGCTCCTGACACCTGAGACCTTGTTACTCGCCAAGGCTCAATCGCGGCCAGCAGGCTCGACCCATACATCTCCATTTTAGATGACAAGACACAAATCTGAATCCTGAAGCAGAAAAGGCCTCCAGAGCAACCAAGGTTGTGGTTTACTGTGAGAATGAAGGAAGACGGGAAGCATTCCAGAACAGATGAAAGAACAGATTTCTGCTTGTCTAAGGTCATCAGTATATACTACAGTATACAGTAAGTATGCTATTTGTTAACTGTTATAACACAGAACAGATTAAATCATATCATATTAGTTTTAATAAGATTCAGCCACTGACACCAAATAGGCAACTTTCAGACAACTGAGCAAAAATGTATAAATACCTCTACAACCACCACATTTTGATGTGACCTGTCATGGTTGCCAGTTTTAGGACATTACATTACAATATAGCCCAATTGTCCAAAGCCTTCTGCACCGGGGACTCAAACCAGCCAACTGATGATAGTCACAATGTTGAAATAGAACACATGATTGAGGAACTTTCTGAAAGTAAAAATACATATTCATAACGCCATCTTGTCTTCCTTTCATGTCTTCTTCACCCTCTGCCTGTTTCCTTAAGATTGCATACCACTTCAACAGCATAGAACATAGAGCACTGGTGTGTATAGCAAGGTACAAGACACATACACTATACAGTGTAGCATTATCATTTTAGACAATTTTCAGAAATTGTTTAATAAATCTGTATGGAGGACATTATTGCAGGGAATGATAAAGAAAATGTTCATATTATGATATAAATAGACATTTAACTGCTGCGAAATGAAAAACTACTAAAGATCGCTCTAGCTAATGGTTTATTTGGGGCCAAAAGGCGGGGATTAATTTCTTTGATTCATCTGTTTCAATGTTTCCGAAAGCCCAATGTTAGCTTGTATCCACTACATGTTGATTTAGACATGTCACGTGTAGGCAGTTTGCTTCATATAAGAATCCTCTTAAATCCAGGGTGGGATTTACAAGATCTGCAATGTACAATATGCGAGAAAGCAAACTAAACACTGCCTGCTGTGATACACCCTGCTCTTACTGAATAAATCAATTTTTTATTCTGATGTCAGCACAGAGCCTCAGACCACAGTGGATGCTGGTTTATGCTCATCTCACAGCAGCTTATTTGCTAATACTAATGGAAAAAGTCCCCTCTCCTGTTTGTTCTATCTTCTACCATGTCTTTTCGACTCCCTCTCCCAAAAAATTTAAAAAAATAAAAGAATGTAATCCTCAATTATGTCTGCTGTGTAATACCCATTCCATGACATCCCTGCAGAGTGCTATTAACAACTCTTGCGTCTATGCTCTGATAAATTGAGGTATTGCCATCTTCCCAACTGATTTACAGTTTCTTTGAAAGGCTGCACAATCATTAAACCCTTTGAAAATATTTTAAAGTTATTCTTCCTCATACAGTACATCAAAAATAATAAAGCGAATACAAAATAAATGGCTTACATGCAGTACGGCTATAACATAATAAGACAGTAGCCTCCTAACTATAAAATACACACAATATTCAGGACAAGAGGACATAAAGGGACACATAACACAACCTCATTCAGTACATAACTCAGGACAGTAGAGACGAATGATGTCAAAAATGGGACAGAGGACAATACACACACATGAAATTGGATTGGAAGAAACTCGGGACTGATAACAGGACACAAATCAACACAGAAATCAGGAAGGAACTCAGGACAGTGGAGAGGGCACGCTAGTCCCCTAGGAAGGAGACACATACACAGGACAAGCCAGTAAATGATCCAGAATAAGATACCGTACACAATAAGGACAGACCACATAGTGATTTCACCTCCTCCTCCTTCCAACAGCAAAACATTAGGAGCATTAGGAAACAGTGCTTAATGTTTTGTGCTCTCACTGTATTAGAGCTAAGGTATCAGTGCTAAACAATGGCAGGATGATGACACTGACTTAAATCATCTAGCGGTGAAATAATTGCCATGCAATATTAAAAAGACGTTAAACATAAATCACATGCTGGAGGATAGCTGGAACAGGAGGTTTTGAATGACATCTAAACCTCCACCTATGGAGAGTGGATATGATGGGAACTCAAGAAGGTGTGCAGCGATCGTAAAATCTCTACGCTTGTCTTGTCCAATTTCATGGCCATGGCTCTGGCATAAAGTTTGAGGTGACAAAATATACACGCCGACATCAATGTCATTCTAGTTCAACTTCATTGTAATTAATAGTGTGTCTCTAGGGCATGCGAAGGAAGCAGGTTGGACGACTGCAATCTGACATTGACGTTCAGGGTTCTTGTTCACCTTCTCTTTGTTCCAGTGTAAAGGAAGTGGTGTGTGAAAGCATGTAATTAATGGACCTACAAATAGCTCCGGTTTCATTTGATGACAATTCCGGTATGTGTTAAAAGGTAGAACCTTTTGTTTTTAAAGAGGGTGTGGGAGTGTGATGGCAGCAAACGGCGGCTCCCCAACAGGAGCTCTGACACACTTCTGCATTTTTTAAACTGCCTTTTTTCCCAGAATGCACCACGGCGACACGGGACGGGACCCAAACTCATGGAATGTCTTTTAGGCTATGAAAACACAAACTGGACCAATAGCAGCCGGGCATCAGTGAATGGGAAGGTCGAGAACTCTGCATCTGTGACTTACCCCTGGGCTTCGCTAATGCAGCCAACTTCTAATTGCTGCTCTAAACGGGGCAAATGAAGCTGGCATGACAAATTGTGTCAAAACAAGTCTGTAGGCTGGCGCTCCGTTAATTTGTTAGACACAGAGATGTATTCGGTGCCAGGAAGACCTTGCGCCTAATGAATAACATTTCCCAGGTAGCTGCCTAGAGATGATGTATTTTACTGCATACTGTGGGTAGTTGCAGGAGGCTAGCAGAATACTCCATGCCTCATTTGAATGAAATCTGGACACTGCAGTATATCTATGATGAGAGTGCCACTAAATGTGATGGCGTGATTGTAGATAGGGAATATTATGATTAGAAATAGGGAACGCAATTGCAGGACAAATGAAACGCGTCTGGTTGTGGGTTTTGTTTAAGGCAAAGTTAGTGACAGGTGAAATGTGTTTTTGTCAATGGCAGATATTCACTCATTTGCAATTTTAAAATAGTTTTTCAGACGAACAAATGCGAAGACCATGTCTCAGTAGTACCTTATCGCTCGGTCCAAAATCATTTTTGTCTATTTTCACAATACGCTTATCTCAGTCCATGAAAGGTTTTTATTGTTCTTTACCTAATCCTTTAAATCTGCAATATGACTCAGAAGTGAACCACACTGTCTGTGCCAATATGATTCCATTCGCATTGAACTGCATTATCTCTGAACGGGAAGCACGCATCGTCTTTCTCCTGAAACAATGCAGCCCAAAATGACACAGACTGCCAAGCGCATGATAAATGCCCAGCTGTGGGTTTTAATATTACCAGTTGGAACCTATGCGTCAAAAGGAACAATTAAACATATAATGACGTCCAGTGCTGTAATGAAGTACATTGTCTTACACAAAGGTCTTCTGCATGACTTCCTGTTATAGCGCGACCATTCCTTACAGACTGTGTTGTTCCTTACCTGTTAATTACACCTTTGGAGATGAAAATCTCCAAAAAAGTTTTGACGTCACAACTGAGCTTTATATCAGAATGGCTGAGAGGTGCCATGCATGTTGTTGTTCTGCCACCGTTGCCAGAGCTGGCTTAGTGAAGCGTGTGAAACCCAAATGAAATTAATCCAGCAGGAATGTAGCATATTTTAGGGGCGAGGGGAGGGTGTGCGTCACCTATGACCTTTACGGTTAGCGGAATTTGGTCGTTATGAATGAGGATAGATAGATAGATAGATAGATAGACAGACAGACAGACAGACAGACAGACAGACAACAGAGCCGCTATAGCTAGCCTCGCTAATCCAAGACCTTGGCAAGCTGTGACATTCCTGCACCACCAAGAGTGCTTTTCGTGCATGGCCCCCGGATCTCTAACGTCTATTTCAGACATTCACATCAGCACCCAACGCCCCCCCTTACACACCTGGTCACTCTATCTCCATCTGACCAACTGCTTGCCGTGGCAGAGACATAACACGCTGTCTGCCGTTAATTACTGTCTGCATGTAGCCAGGTCAAGGGTCACACATACATTCCATAGAGCTCTCTGTGTGTGTGTGTGAGTGTGTATGTGTGGGGGAGATGAAGGATCTGTCTACAGTGTGTGTGTGTGTGTGCTGCACATGTGGCATATACGGTCGAAATGGGAAGAAGTGAGAATGTGTTGCAGCTGTGATTGGAATTTAAGCACAAGACAAATTATAGCATCCATATAGAAACTTATGAATTGTCTAATGGTTCCACTTGCGTTTAAACCCGGGGTTTTCCAGAAAACTCACTTCCTAGATTGACTAGCCGCACTAAAGCTCACTCTTCTCAACAAGATAAACAGCTAATTTGAGCTGCAAATGAAAACGGTAAATTGGGGTTCAATCATCAATCCATCAATATATAAAGCTCTTAGCCCTACTGTAGATGTTAACTGGAAAACATATAAATGCCTAATCCAATGCTACACCACTATTGGGTAAATTTGTGTACAGGCAGCACAGTTTTCGAAATGTATAAATCCGCTTAGCCAAGGGTTTTATGATTTTATTATAATGCCACTACAGTAACATGAATCAGCAACCTGACTTCCGTGCTCTACAGTCACCAGCAACTGGGCAATAAATTAATGGAAACAATGCTAGGTGTCTGGCAACAGTAATTGGCTTTGCCATCCATTGTTTTATTTTCCTATTGGGCGAGTTGTTATTCGTAATCATAAAATTCAATGACTACACATAATGGTATTTTCACGATGGGGAGACAGGCCGGCAAAGGGACTGGGCTTGCATATATTTTAGCTGAGATTTAGCAGCTTTGCCTTCAGCGCTACGAGCAGCGTCATTTTTTATCAAGGCCTTATTAAATGCTCACAGTCGCCAATGCGATTCCAACACAAGCAGCAATAACATAGCGTTGAACGCCACTGCTTTGCTCCCGGAAAATATAACCTAGCAACTGTCCAGAATTGAGCTGTTTATCATGGGATCTGTTGCATGCATTGTCTCAGGCCATTAAGCAGCATCCCAAGATGCTAATTACGAACGGTGGCAAATAACATAAAATGCTTCTCTTACAGTGCGTGGCTGAGGCGTCGAAACACAATCCGCCCGCACACAGAAAACAAAGTTTGATGTTTGCTGATATACTGTAGCACGAATGGGACAATATTCAAGTTCCCAGTACGGAGTTGGACATTTTCATTACAGCAAACGTTACGAGGAGCCATCCTACAACAAGGCCATCAATCCCACATCAGCGAGGCTATTCAATACCATGTGCACACATATAGCTCATAAATAATGAATGGCACACTTAAAGTGAAAGCACGAGGACATCCATTGATTTTCCCTCTTACATCTGTCACATGATCCCCAGATTATCACATGATCCGCACAGATTGGCTTACTGTCACTAGTCCGCCGGCGAGAGAAATGTATCTGGCACAGGAGACAGCATGCTGGGCAAAGCATGCTGGTTTGTGACCTTAACGGTTCATGAAATAGATTTAACCTTGAAAATAGGCATGCTGCGCCATGTATGTATGATTTATATTTATATAACGAATTTTATTACATGTATGTATTTATTAAAAGATAATAAAATCATTCATTTTTTAATAATTACTAGTCATAATTGCTGTTAAAGCAGTAATAGCAGTAGGAGTGGTGCTGGTATAGTGAATTAATGATAAATCAGTCAATCAAAAGCAAACCCGATGGGTCAAGCGGTCAGACTGCAAAAGTTGGTTTTCTGTCTCTTTCCCTGATGTTTTAGAGGCATGAAACAGAAAGACTCAACCAGCACTGCAGGCCAACCTGATTAAAAAGTAGCAGTTTTCTGCCAAGTCCAATCTAGCAGATACAGTAGGCTGTCAAGCTGCCACATTTTTTTCTGTTGATTCAACATTCGACTAAGGCTTAGCTTCCTTCACTCCCACTGTGTAGCCTTATCCCCCTCAAGCATCTGTTTTGAGAGCTAGGCAGCTTAGGCGGAGCTTAATGGAGAGCCTAGGAGTTGCAGCCATCAGCGAGCAAAACAGAAGTGTTTGGGGGGGACGTCAGCAAACCGATGCGCAAACGCCCGTCGGTATCTAATACACATCTATTAGCTTGGCAGGACTGTAGTTCGGTGAGCCTCGTGCAACCGTCTTATCTGATGGTTGCGTTGAGCGCCTTGTAGCCTACCTTTTACAACTTACGGAGGACCTCCTTGATTGAGCACCTGCTTCATTGCAATGCAATTTCCATTCTGGTCATTTTCAGCGTGATTTGTTTACTGATGGCTGATACATGGGGTGTAAATGCCACGGGACTCAGATAGCCTGGCGCATTCCTTTAAGGGATGCTGAAATAGCTGTGGCCCAAGGCAGGGCTGCAGTGTACTGGCGTTCATTACCTAATCAATACTCACCTTAATCTAATTTAGTAGAAGTAGAAGAACTCTTTCTCTTTGTCCCTGCCCTCTTGCTCATTGAGCATGGACTCCTGTAAAAGGCCTCTCATTCTCCCATTCTGCTGCCAGAGTTTTCATCCGGCTGACAGATGCAATGTTCTTCGAGCCCTGCTGTGGCTCTTCTCACGCTTTCTCCCTCCCTCACTGTTCCAAAAAAAAAGAAAATACCGTGAAAGAGGACATTCTTTATGTTTTCATTCCCCCCTGAAACAGTGGCAAGGGTGAATGTAGCCCCAATGCAATGCAGCAGGGCCACATTCGCACCCCCTATACGCCTCCCCTCGGCCTCCCCCTTCCTGTCTCGAGCCACATGGGGCAGAGTGTGAAGCGTTGGCTCTGATGTGTGGAACGTGCATGGACTACCAGCCACCATGTTTAATCAGTGATTACATGGAGTATACACTCTGCATTACCTGCCAAAGTCTGGCACAGTGAAATAACGTTTCACGGTACCACGGCTAACAAAACCAACCACCCCAGGACCATGTTCTTTCTTTTTTTATAAATATTATTATTATTACTACTATTATTTTAGCTGTTATTGATTAAATTATATTTTTATAGGCTATCTCATATTGAAGTGATGATTTGTGATGCCTGCTTTCCTATTAACGCACTAGAAATCATGGAGATACGGCCATAGCTGCATGGTGCGTGCTTATACCAATTCGGTCCAGCAATTCATATGCAAATGTTGCATTTGAAATAAAGCCATTGGGCTTTATGTGTTGGAGACACTCAAACGTAGAATCTCTTAGAACATTCATATCTCCCCCTCCTCCTTCTATAAAACTCCCACAACTGACTCGAGGAGAAGTATGGCTGTTTTATGCCCCCCGGCATGAAGTGGGTGGGCCAGCACTCATCAGCGCTTACTTGTTTGTGAGATAACACCATTGTTGTATATCTATAATATATGATGAGAGCCTATACAGTAGAAGGGATGGAGGGTTAGACAAAATATATTCGCTGTTGGTGATTCTTGGTGAACCATTGTTCATCTACTGAGGGAAAGTGTCATACTAAAGCGGGAGACTAAATTACCTTTATTACAAAGAGTATCCTACTACAGTACTTGAGGAAATGTTGCTATTTAAATTAACATCACATATTAATATCAAAGGCAAGCTGGTTAATATTCAAATACATATTTAAAAATGTCTTAAAAGTCACAGAATAATTTCCATTTTTGGTTTACGAGCAATCAGACTATTGGCCTCTGGTAACAGATTGCCCTTGTGGTCGGTTTGTCTGTGAAGTGAGATTTATGGCCTGCTAAGGTTGTTGAATGAGTCTGAGCAAATCAATAGAGATTCTTGTCTGATATAGTGTGTTGCATTCAGAAACACCTACATGGACTATTGTTCTGTGTCCAGACACTGCAGACAATGTCTCATTGTCATTTTACCGAGACATGACATTCACGGCTCATCTCCAACAATAGGTCTTTTTGCCTTTTGTGAAGGCTTGAGAAACGCATTCAGGGGGCCGACCAAATGTAGATCACAAATGTCCGTTCCTCTACTTATTGATAGAGTCTCATAGATACTATAAATACAGGCACCTTGTGACACATGTGGCACAAGATGTGGGCAGGGAAAACATTCCATGTCTGCCTTTGAGCCCAAATTCATACATTGGCATAAAATATACACAATATCTTTAATCTGTCAAACTCAAAACCTCAAACCTCTGCCCCCACTATAGGCAACAGTATACCTGAAGAAACTGTTATTTCATAATCAACACATCTACTAATACGTGATCTATAAAGCTCCCATTAGAGAAACATGGTTGTCAAATGTCATACTGCTCTTAATAAACAGATCTAAAACTTTGCTTTATTTCGTCTGAATCAAAACCATGAGGATAATATACTTAAACTACAAAGCATATCTGGCATGTTATCATATACAGATGGCCATGGTACTTTATTATGAATCAGGGGATTCAACAAGCTAACAAAAGATAGCAGAGAATGACGCCTTTGGCCATGGAGCACTATAATTTATCCCCTCCAAAATACAGTATGGTAAACAGTCCAGTTACAATTTCATTTCATTTATATTCCTGATATTGCTGCCTGCCTAGTGGGACCAAAAGGCTTGACACAATTAAATGACATTTGATGTTATTTTTCTACACTGGATTCAATGGGAGGCGGGCGATGTTGTCCCCACTCTCCATTTCTGCCCCTGTAATGTGTGTGATGTGCTGCCGACTCTCTATTAACACAGTGGGCCTGATGTGTACCCTCAGCACAGCGAAGCACCGGACCTTTTGGTCTCACGATCCTCCGCATCTGCTCTGACACAGTCATATGGCGCAGGGCTACAGCGCCCCAGATCAAACCGCTTCCCCACACCAAGCCAGCCAGCGGACATCCGTCTGTTTAAACAGCAAATGTTGCAGCTGCAATGCCTCCCAGCGCCAGACAACCTCTGGATCACGTCTCTCTATTAATATGCAAACATCTGCCTCTTCTCGTTACGAGGTGAGCATTCTCACTTTCTCGCAAAGCAGCTGCCAGCCGACGGCGCTCAAACGGTGTTGGGCCCGCTAAACATTTACCAGCTGTTGACCCTGTGGACGCTGTCCCTGTGCGAAGACCACCATAGCAGATGACAGCAGTTAGCATTCTACTCCACTGTGTCCAGTGTGGAATAATACGCAGGCGTTTATTTATCTGTTGCTTCCGTCCTAACGTGAGCGTGTCTTGGCAATCAGTGGATGTTGTGTGTAAATAGTTAAGGAGCCAGTTATGCAATGCCTCATTGACAGGCTTAGATTATGGAGATGCATGTGTTGTAGACATATGCGTTAGCCGCCACGTTACAACCAGGTGGCAAGGGGTTGTTGTTGTTGTGTTGTGTTGTGTGTAGCGCTTAATACGCAGTACCGTTACAGGCCACCAGGAAATACATCAGTCCAATCTTATTATCCTTGAAAAGTTAGTCTCAATGGCAAATCACTTTTTATAATACCCAATTACCATTAAAACGATGCCAAGGTTAAAAGACATTTAAGAAATAACATGATTTGATGTGTTCGCTGTCGATATACTAAGTAATGTTTTATTACAATATCTTGAATAGATCAGCAGAGTGCAAGCAGCAGTTACATTAGTTCCACTGCAGTATTTCTAAAATGGTTTTGAAATTAGTTATGTGTGTAATTAGAATTGGTTAGATGCATGTATAGTAAAGATAAGACATACATTATTAAATACAGTGTGGGTAGAGGCTCAGTGTTGAAGGATCTTGTTACAGTAGGGTACATTTTGCAGCCAATGTGGATATGACCCAGTCAACCAATGACCAGCATGATCATATGACATTTACTTAACATCAAATGTGGTTTCAACACTAACTATAAAAAAGGTTCTCATCAAGCGTGTCAAAAAAAATAAATGATTAATTTAGTCTACGGTCTAGGGTTATGTCACGTATCTAAACACTCATGTACTGCTCTCAAATACATCTGTAAGACATTACTGGTGTGGCACTTTTCCATTGTTTTCTTGTCGAACTACATTTTGTACGACGCCAGTGAATGCCACTGTCCTTTAAAGGTACTAGGTGTAATATGTTTAGTTTAAACCATTAAAAAAACAATCAAAATGATCAAAAGGGGTATAATAAATATCAGTATTGATGATATGTCAAATTCCTCTATGTACTGCGTTGTAGAGATATTTTCTGAAATGAACAGATTATTCTGCCCGTAACCTTGTAATACCACTTTGTTCCTCAAGAGGCAAGGCGAGTCACTATTTTACAGGCAGTAGACAACAGAAGTGTGTGTGCATACAGGCTATATAGGCTATACAAAATATTCTAGGTGAATCTGTTAATTACACCAACATTGTTCTAGTGAAACTATAGCCTAGTTTGTTTATATAAGACGTAGTTACAGCCCGATCGATATGCCCCGGCATGCACCAATGCACTGGAGTGAATTTTTTTTCACCGGATGAATCCGAAGGAGTACTACCCATAAATGGATTATACCTGATGCTGACTTAAGTTTCTGGACTGGTGAGTAAACTGCTATTATTGCAAATAGAACCTAATGATCTCTATGGACAATTCAAAGCCACCTGGGTTGGGTAGGTTACTATTTAAATGTAGTCTGTTACAGTTACGATTTACCAGACTACATTTATAATCAGTAACATAATTTTTTGATTTCCTATATTTAGTCTTAATTATTTTTAGATTACTTCATGCCTAAACACTGTTCTTTTAAATGCCACCCAAAGCAATTTACTGCATTGGCGACGCCAAATCTTTCTGTTTGTGACTGCGTATATTGCTCAGGGGATCAAATTAAAGTTAACGAAAAGTTAATAAGATATTTCTTTTGCAAACTTCCCTTTTAAATTTGAATGAAGTCATAGAAGTAATCTACTAATTAAAAAAACAAACCTGTAATCTGATTCCATTATTTTAGCTGGTAATAGATGAATGGATTACAATTAATCTATTTTTGTAATTAGTTACAAGTATCTGATTACATGTAATCAGTTACTTGTATCTTGTACTTGAAACCCTGCTCGCCAGTGTGTGTCCCAAGTACACCAGACGTGCCATTGATCGTTAACAGTTGTGTGGGAGTAGATCATTTAGGTTGGATATTATCATGAGTTCTTTTGTTGTTAATTATTTCGCAATGCTGCGGCTGTGTGTTCTGTTTTCTGTCGGTTTGCCATCGAGCCGATCACACAGATTGCTACCTGGGCCAAGTGTGTCATTATGAGCAGTGTGCAAGAGAAGCATGCGTGCCAGGCGTGCCGTACCATCTACAATGGTTTTGCTTGCGACGAGTTTCTAGCGACGCATCTTTGTGTACCAATAACTTAACGCCGCCCTGGTTTTTGTGTTTCCTGTCGCCTGGCTTGCGGTCGCTGCCTCAGACCCGTTAGACTTGCCTGCAAACCATAGCCGTTGATATTGTTTGGCTGACTGGATGTTTTCTTGTTGATATGTCACGGGAACAAAATAAAATAGCAGTGTTGTTGGCTCTCAGTGTTTCAGCAGTTCTTGCCTTGATGGTATCAATCGGCTAAATCACATTTGTAGCCTATTGGCTTCTTTTATTACTGTATGACTGTAATGTTAGTGTAACGCCCAGGGTTGTAACCCTAAACTTGCGCTATGTGTGCGGATACATAAGATGATTGACTGAGAAATTGGCGACGAGAGCAGAACTGAGGGTGAACTAATGATGCCACAATATTATGGTGAAATGCTGACCCCTAATGGTTTGGAGAATATGGTAATTATTTACATAGAGCACCTTTAAAACAAATGCATCTTATTTTGATGATTTCATAGTCTTCTTCTGCTTCTTCTGGTTCTGAGTGGTTGTGAAGGACTATTTTGGTAAGGTCACGTCGGTCCTGGACGTAATCACAACGATGCCCTTCTTTTCAGGTCGGTGAGGAATCACATTATTGGAGAGGAGAAACAGAGAGTGTTCCTTGGTGTCTTCATTGTCAGAGCAGGCATGTAGCAGGCACTACAAAAGGCGACACAGTGACAAGCTCCCGTTCTTTGGAACCTGAGGGAAAATCAATATCCTGCAAACGCACCGTGCTGTCTCATAGCTCCTCCACCCCATCTGTTCTGTCATTTCTATCCTCGCTGCAGCTTCAGAGACCTTTTCGTTTTTTTTTTTGCGTACTCAAAATAGCTCTAACCCTCTCTCTCATGTTGAGAAGTTCCAACATTTGAAGGCCCTGGTCTTAAGCCAAAAACAAAATCAACATGGAAGGGATTAAAATCCACCCACTTACATCAACCACACCAGGATATGGCGAGGATACTGAAGTATCCATTATCATAGGACAAGTTTAACATTTTGATTTTGTAAATTAAAGTTATATTATGATGCTGTACATGGCAAAACTACTTTTAGTTCTGATTGAATGCTGTTTCTTTAACATACACACACATATATATATTTATATACATACATATATATATATATTTATACACACACACACACCGGAATATATATGTAGATAATACATTGGTTAAAAAACTTCAAACTTTCCAGTTAAACTAATAAGTCACCTGCCTGAGGCAATCACTGGGACATAATGTACTGTAAAGCGCATGCCTGACTGAAAGCACCTTCTGGTAAAGGGATTTTGTATAGCTTGGTGTATAAAGTCTCAATCTCAAACACTGCCACACATATTCTTTACATATATAGATTTTGTGATAAAGAATTGTAATGTATTACTCAGAAGTAAACTGTATAGTATATCAGTATGAATCAATTAACATGTGAATATGACTCATGGATGGGATACGTTTCATTCTAGTCTGTCCTTTGTTTGACCTGCCACCTGACTGTACAGTAACTATTGAGCAGGCTTTTTTTTACAGCTTCATTCCAAGTCTCTGAGGAGGCCAAGAACCACCAAAGGGATTTCCCCTCTGAACAACACCACTGATCAGAAACCACATCTGAGCTCATCGAATTTCATAGCGACGAAGAAAAACAACGGCCCTGAAATTACATTTGAAAAAACATTAACAATCTGGGGATGGAAATAACCTTTCGGGCGTACATTTTGTTTTGCCATGAGGTCTGGGTTGGATTGATAGCGAGTTTAATCTAAAAGAAAAAAGTTCCACGCTAACACTTGTACTTGTTTAAGTGGCCATATGCGTTCTAAACTACAACATACCCCTTGTCCAGTTTGCAAAAACAGATTTATGCCCAAAAACAGATTTCACAGGAGGCGTATTATTCCTCTCAGATCTTCCAGGATGCTTTTACATAAACCTGTAATTCTTAAAGATCTGTTGCTGACAACGTTAGCCTCGGTTAACCCTTCTCTGATGTTGTGTCAAAAATCAGCCTGACACCATATAAATAGCCTGCCTTTTATATTTACCCCACAACCAATCTCCACATGTATGTTCAATAGATCATCTCAGAGGGGTCTAGAGAGACAATTTCTAAAAGTTATACCTCACCTCATTGGAAGACACATTATGCGCCAGTTTGTCCAATTTTTCCAACAGCTTCAGAGTCCAAAGAGCATTTTCCTATTTATATACCCTCATGTTTTTTGATTTAAGTGGATATGTGAAGTATTGGACTGTAGAGGTAATGGGTTCTGTCAGCTCATTCTCTCAAAAACTTCTTATTACCGGCTATGCACCTACATGTCAATACTGCAAGGCTCACCGCTGAGCAAAAACACACCGGTAAACTTTCCCAAATATCGCACAATGGCCTCAATCAAATATATACATTACATCCTCCTTTTATAGTCAATGTGTGTGCTCACATCAAAGATGCTGTTTGATGAATGGAGAAAAAGGCCTGTAACCCCCGACAGATTACTTTAGCACTTAGTCAGCACATTAATGGCTGCAGCCCTGTGAAACCACTGAAGACGGTAAAAGCTGGGATCATGCTCATATGGACATACTAAAGTTCATAACAGAAGAACAGAAAGATTATGTCTGTTCCGTCACATCTGTGTGACGGAACATGTTAGGAAACTCCCTCCATTTCACAACATTAACGAAGGAGAAGAAAAAGACATGATTGGGTTTTTGACTTCCTCCTCATTAAGCTTGGGTTCATGTGAGGGCACAAAGCAAATGGATTTCACTGATTGATGAGTGGTGACCTGGAAGATCATCAGCAGAGCTTTGGTCATTCTAAGTGTGATTAATCAGTTCCTTCACATGCCAACAGACACATCATTACACTGGCCGAGCATATACGTAGAACAGGCAGTGTTTGGAGCAAATGACAAAGAAGAAAATACATATAAAATGAAGAGAAGATGTGTATCTGATCAAGATGTATTTCCTCTCTGCTAATTTTACTTGTAGTTTACAAGTAGTCCTTATCATAAGTCATAAATCCTGTACAGTTCGATGCTTTGATTTGTGATGTGCTCTTTGAATGGCACTGATACAGTAAGCCCATGCACGCCATAGTGAAATAAATGTTCATGTTATAGTCATCACCATCACCAGTTTTGGCGGGAAAAGAAGAAATAGTCTCACCCTTTTCAGCTGAGATTCTGCCAAGATGAATGGCAATGACTTGACAAATTGTGTTTTTTTCTGTGTGTCACAGAAGCATGCGGGACCCCTTGCTTAATGTAGCGTAACAGTCTCTTTTGTGTTGCTTCCAATTCATTGTACCAGCCTGTCAGCGCTAAACTAGGGAAATCACCGTGAACGATGGAAACAGAAAGGGAAGAGAGGTCAGGGCACAGAGCTTGTTCTGGGAAACATCATTCTCCCTCCCTAAAGATGACAGTCGTGGTCTGGCTGTAACCACTCCTTCACTCTGATTTCTCTTGAAAGATACCGTGTGGAATTTTGTGTAAAGTTGTGAGTGTGCTGCTTGTTATTATGGCTTCAGAGAAAATACGCAGAACTTTTCACTTCCACTTGTCATGGAAGTCGCAGTTGTCGTTTTACCATCATTACAACTGCTTTAACAGGCCTTGTCATGTACTGTATTGTACACAAAGGAGGTGCATGGACATTAGACACTGTTGCAATGGAGGTTACATTGGTGGTGATGATGTGTGTGTGTGTGTGTGTGTGTGTGTCTACATACACATTGCATGATTTGTACAGTATGGCTTAAGCAGGTACAGACATGTCAGCATCCTTCACACAGCGGGACTACTCAATAAGCATCCGGCACAGCAGAGGTCATCAACGTTGTTCAAGCCAAGGACCCCTTAGCTGATAGAAACATGGCACAGGGACCCCCTATTACATACGGTATAAAATATGTATATTTATTCAGTGCCATGTATACAAGTAAGCCACTAACTAAGCCAACGAAAGGATTATTGACAGGTTTATATACAGTATTTATAGCACAGGTTGTATTGGTGTTTATATGTATTTTTCTGACACTTACATTTTTAGAAGCAAATACATTTGGAGGACTTGCTGCAGTACCTCTGAGGGCCCCTATGGGTCCCGGACCCCCTATTGAAGTCCTCTGCGGTACAGCATTCCATGGTGAATAACATTAGCTACCATGTTGTCATTCTGTTCCACAATAGCACTAAATGTGCACAATGCGGTGCCGACGTGCAAACAGCACACTTTCAGTATGTCTACCTGTGTTCCCCTCAGATTTAACTGTCCTGGATTCACCGCATCCCTTTTCTGTCTAAAAAAGAAAATAAAGCTTTCTGCTAGAATTATGCCATGCTACCACGGTGGGTTTCACAGGGAATACATTAAT
The DNA here is from genome assembly GCA_027564755.1 of Amblyopsis hoosieri. Lineage (NCBI taxonomy): Eukaryota > Metazoa > Chordata > Actinopteri > Percopsiformes > Amblyopsidae > Amblyopsis > Amblyopsis hoosieri. The sequence continues at coordinate 3,547,848 of JAODUE010000009.1, forward strand.
CTACCCCCTCCTTGTATAAAAACATCTGCTTGTCTGCCAAAGAAACACAACAACAACATAAATATTTGATCCAAATCAACTGGATGTACAGTGAGTATAATTATTAAATAATTGTACATAATCATAACACATACGCACATATATATATATATATATATATATATAGAGAGAGAGAGAAATAGTATATTTACAAGTGGGCTGACATATTGAGAATCAAACTATTTAGCTGAGAGTTGACCATGCACCCGAACCACTACGATAATATATAAATACGATAATAATTATTTTGTTTATTTACATCACTGTGCATACTGTATATATTTAGTTATGTTTTCATTTATTTTATTTAATCAAGAGTTTTGTTTAGCAAGCAGTGTATAGCTAAAAATCTAATAATTGTAGTTTTATTGTTGCACCATCTACAAAATCACCAAAATTGTTATTATGCATGGCTTATGACAAAGTGGGACAAAGAAACACTTCAAGCCTGAGTTTTAGGTTCAGAATTCAAGCAGTAATGCACGCTGGCTCCTGTGCATGACCCTTATTGCATTTCCAATTTATTTCCCCACTGAACAGAATTGGAATTGTTGACCGAGCTGATATAAACAAGCGGTAAACAAAACAGAATGTTGTACACTTCCCCCTCAAGGCTTCATCAGGGTCCATCAAAACTCAGCCACGTATTGATGGGGACACGTTGCCTACAAATAGGCTTAAAAAAAATGTAAGAATGGCAACTTCTTGTTGGGGGTTGTTATTTCTTTCAGTATGCATCTATTTGTCAATAGCCTAATGAAAAAAAGGAGAGAAGACTTATGAAACATGCAGTTTTATATCAGTGAAACCAAGTCCACGTATAGCAGGAGGAGATCCCATGGTGCTAGTATTCCTCTGCCTCCTTATTATTTGAATATAAAACCCATCAGCTTAGCTCGGCATGCAGGACAATGTTCTTTGTTGTGAACGGGTTCCAGCCATGCTTGGGACCGATATGGTTGTGTGCTTGTATTCTAGCCAGCACTCCATTGGGTCCATTGTGACTCAACAATCATTATCAATGCCCAACACATGTCAGCCTTTAACTGTCGTAGTAGCACACTGACCACAACGGGGAAGCCCAATGCGCTAATCCGCCCCTGCTCTCAAAATAGATCCCAAACAATTGCTTGGCCTTTGCAGCACTCACGTTGCGAGGCCTCTCAAAGTACATCTTATTTATTCTGGTCTGGCAAAAAAACAGGAAAACATATTTATCCTTATGTCAAACATAGAGGGGCTATCAGATAAATCTTTCCTCCACGCCGACAGGAACACTGTTCCGGGGCACAGGAAATTAAAACACACTTGGAATTTGTGGTGTCATTTTAGTAGAACTAACACACACACACACACACACACACACACAATATAGACATCAAATATCTCATAAATCTAAGGGTTTTGTATGGCGGCAGACGCGTGACAACTCAATCTATTTACAGTATGAACTTGACTTGCCATGTGGCTCTAAAACTACAGCTGCCCTTCACAACCCATTTGCCCCGTCTTCGCCACTTTAGGGAGGGTGTCAAAATTGAGCTGATTATTGTGCAGGGAAATCAAGCCGTCCGCCACAGAGATCAATGGCCGCCTTGATTGATGTCTCTCCTATCTAGATGAACGGCCCCCTGGAGGAAACCTTCAGCACTGTTACCACGTTGAGAGACAGGGGACGCTTCGGCACTGTTGTTGACCAAGATCACCCCCCCCCCCCCCCCTTAACCCCCAACACACACACACATGCACAGACACCCGCGGGGACGCCTAAAGCAGGATTTGACCGTGGACTGAAGGGGACGCAAAGGAGGCGAAGACAAACTCGCGTCTTGTGTAAATGTTGGTAGGGAATGCTGCGGCACGTACACAATGGCCTCCTGGTGACATGATATGCTGCCACGGCTGATGAATGCATTTCATTAGAAGGAGACCCGTGAGATAAAGGGGGCATGCTAATAATCGAGGGAGGAAATATATACAGACAGTATACAGTATATACTGTATACAGTATATACACATATATACTGTATACAGTATATACACATATATACACATATATAT
>JAODUE010000009.1:3553935-3561435 GCA_027564755.1 Amblyopsis hoosieri
GGCTCAGCTCTCTTTTCGTCACAACGGTGCGGTAAAGCGATTGCAATACCGCTCCCGCTGCTCCGATTCTCCGGCCATTCTCTCGCTCCATAGTCCCCTCACTCGCGAATAAGACCCCGAGGAACTCCTTCACTTGGGGTAAGGACTCATTCCCCACCTGGAGTAGGCACTCCATCGGTTTACCAGAGGGTTTGTCCATTTATATATACAGTCTATATGGTATAGACATGTTAGCTGCAACAGCAGTCTCCCTAAAGCCTACTGTATGTCAGCCATCACGTAATGATGACTAAGCTTAAATCCAGCTAATTCAGTGATGTGGTAGGGAGGGAACAAGGGGTTCAGACCCTTATATTCTACCAAGTTGAAAAAACATTTCATGGCTCCTTTCAAGAACATCAGTTCAATATGTAGCCTAAAGTGTTCTTGCACATTAATAACAAAGTTGATGTGAGATGTCTGATGTATGCTTTTTAAATGTAGCTTTGTAGATTGTCAGAGATAAGCTAACTTGGTATAACAGGCATAGCTACTATAGCCTGCTATCTGTTAGCACTTCCAAATGTTTACCAGTTCATGGCAGTAAACATCAGACAAAGCACACCGTCAACATGGTGCATGTCACTAGTATTGAATAACCGTAATTTGCCTGTCGACAAATTACAGTTTCTAGACAAAGAGGCATCTGTCCTGAGCATACCTGGTGTCTTATGTCACGCGCAACATAATAATAATCATAGTTTTTTCTGTGAAATAAGGTAGCTGCAATGGATTATTTGCCAGAGAAGGAAAGACTAATATTTACTTTAGATATGCTGCTGGGGGGAAAAAAGAAAAAAATTTAGTCTCAACCAGATTTTCTCTCTATGCCATTTAGAGGTGGTGACATAAACACATGCAAGCATGTGAATGAAATGAATGTAAAGCTAGATTGGTATCTTTGTTGTTCTCAGACTTCTCACAGTGTGTGCTTACGGTATCACGTTTGATAAATAGGGGATGATAGATGACCTGGAGTGCCTTGGTGTTTTTAGTGCTATCACTGATGGTACTTCCAGACTTGTACATTGTGGATACTTGCAAGGCCACATTAACTGAATTCTACACAAACCAGGCAAATCCAGAGGAGGCCTGTCAGTGGTTTGTCAGTGTGCTACAAATGAATCCAGGGAAGCTGGTGCCAGGGCAGGCAGGAATGCCAGGAATGTTCTAGCCAGCCACCTAAAAGTGCTGCTCTAAAGTGCATGCTATGAATTACTGCCAGTGGCGCACACCTTTTTTTTTTTTTCCTGGAAAATGGCACTGAAACTGAAATTCCACCCAATTATTTTAATTGCAACTGATTTGTTTTTCCAAGTTCTATTTACAGTGCAGCAAATGCTCATGCTCTTAATATAAACCATTTGCAGCTATGCAGGTCATAAAGGCTTCTTACCTTTGTTCTGAAACAACGTTCAAGCTGGAGAACATTCGAAATTAGCAAAGCAATGTTCACATAATAGCATCACCCTTTAGTAGAGGGAATGTGCGAAAACAACATAAAATCCAATATGTTTCAGAATAACCCATGTGACTGCTGTACTTCAGGGGGGAAATGCAGTGAAAAGTTCATAAGCTATAACTTGAAGCATAAGGACAAATCAGTACTTTTTAGAGATTTATTTATCAAGGATCATTGTGTCATGTCCAGAGATTGATCAACTATGTACTGAATATGGATCTGCTCCAGTAAATGTACTAACAATGAATCTGCTTAGTCGACTATTAACCATCTAGTTTCTCCAGTGGAAATCATATCCATTTAGTCTGCTCCGGTAGATGTTTTTAGCAGTAGATGTACTGCATGGTAGCTGTAGGCTACTTACTGTACATTATTCTTACTTTACTCTACTTTTGTGAATTCTCCCCCCATCTTTAATCATGTCACTGATGGGCATTTCACCAATGTGTAGGAAAGTTAGTTGACAACCTAATGTATAAAAGGAGCTATAGAGAAAAGGTAACACAGCATCAGTAAACTGACAGGTGCGACTGATCACGTACTAAATACTGTATCGCCGCAGTCATTTGTTGCACTAAATGAAATGGATTTCAAGCTTTTTTGGCTTTGGAGGCTCACATTGTGTGCATAAGGCTTAGCACCTGTGTGAAGACAGCTAGACACATCTTCCCAGCTGAGACCAAACTGTCAACGAGGTCTCGGCCCCCCCTAGCCTCCAAGGTGTTGCTTCTAGAAACAACTAGTCATAATTTCACTGGTGGTTTAAACCACCAGCGTTGCCAGTAAATGGGCAAACCATGAGATCAATGTCCTGCTTAAAATAATCCTTTTTTTTTTTTTTATACACACTAATATTTCTTTAACTAACCCTACAATTAGAGTTAGGTTTTCAGAGTTTAAAATTTTCTCAGCTGCTATCTTTTGAGGTTGTGTGCGTCATCTCTATTAATGACTCTACCTATAAGGAAACTATTTACAAACAGGTCAACTATTTACAGACAACCATATAATGGTTTCCTTGTTTGGGATTTAAGTGTTTAGGATTAGAATAAATTGTTTCTCGCTCTATTTAATAACTGATATGGTGGGTGCTTTCCATTCTCACCATAATTGCCAGCATTTTTACAATATTGCAACCTAAGTGAGGACCCAGACTACTGCATCTGTAGAGCAACGGCATCCATGATGAGTTCTCCAGAAGTCTCACAATTCCAGAACCTTCTCTCAGCCTTTCCTATAAATCACACTACTCAAATGTTCTAACTCGTCATGGCCGTTAAGGGACTTATTCACCGCATATCTGTTTGCCTGCTTTTAAAAATATGTTCATTCTTTTGTTTCTTTGGTTTGTAATGTATTCTTTGTTGTAGTTTCTTTCTCTTTCTTTGTATTAATTTATTTTTAGATATTTTTGTCGTTGTCTCGCACACTCCAGTATGAGTCATCTATTTTGTACTCAATCCAGATTGTTCTGCTGAATCTATTGCTCTTTTGCCTTTACACTGTATACTCTCAGGCCCAGCAGATTTCAGCACATTCCTTTACCTTAAGTGGGGGTGGCGTGTGTGTGTGTGTGTGTGTGTGTGTGTGTGTGTGTGTGTGTGTGTGTGTGTGTGTGTGTGTGTGTGTGGGGTTGGGGGGGTGGGGGGGGGGGGGGGGGGGGGGGGGGGGGGGGGGGGGGGGGGGGGGGGGGGGCGCCGCCCCCCCCGCTCGTGTGTTAAAGGCCCGGGATGTCTCACTGTCTGCATGTGGGCTCATCTCTCTTTCTGTGTTTTCTCAGGTGCTGTGTAATGGCCCGGGGACCTGCGTCCCTCTATGTGCAGCAGGGCTCCTCTTTGGAATTCTGGGATTGAAGAGAGTCTTGATTGTTTATGTGGAAAGCATATGCCGAGTAGAGACGCTCTCTCTTTCCGGAAAGCTCCTCTACCCAGTCTCGGACTACTTCTTTGTCCAGTGGCCATCTCTTAGAGACAAATACCCCAAATCCATTTTCATCGGAAGAATAGTTTAACTATGGAAACTTTCTAGGGAAGCACACTATTAACATGACTTTGTTAATGAATATTTTTGTTACAAGATTGTAGTAAAGCTGTCAACAGGAATAGAATATAAAGGTCTATAAAGTAATGTCTTTTGAGGCATATCTGTGAATCAGTCAAATTAGTCAAAATGCTGATAGAATTAGATAAGCTCAGGACTTTGTTTTCAACAAAAACAGTCACAGGTGTAGAGAAGTAGCAGGCATATTAACAATGAACCCGGAACCTTCTGTCAAGTCTTCTGTCATCAGTATTCATGCACCACAGTGATGACAGTCCGGAAAATATAAAGACAGTACTATTATTGCTTCCACCATCTTACAAATATGTTGTGTAATTTTACATGGTGAAGAAAAGGTAACTGTGTGGAAGCATTGGTATTTTACTCATGTCCTTTTTGTTTTGTTATTCAGAACCCTAATAATTGTATGTTTCTTTGGAAGCAGTAAGTGCTAATTTAGAGCATAGTGCTTATTCATTTATTCTGTAAGAATCTGTTCAAATCTGGTCTAACATAAACCAGTGTTTCCCAACATTGGCTACGTAAGATTTTAATGTTTACTGCATGAACCATTTTTATTTAGCTTGTTATATCATTTTGAAATGTTCATTGACTCTAATGTAATTGTCATGAAGTATGAAATGTTTTTAGATGCCTGTTCTGAAATGATAAGAGTAATACACATTGCTATATAGTTCCCTACTGCTAATGAACACGCTCCCTGCTTGGTTGTTTACTGTAGCAATCCACTTTGCAAGTTCTGGAGGGACTGCTGCTAAGAGCTTGTTCATCCAGCAATAGCATAATAAGCAAGGCATGGTAGGGCGACTCAATGCTTTGGAGATACAGTAATTAATGTTAGGAAACACTGACCTAATCAACTATCTGTGGTGAAAGAAGCTCTGCTCAAACAAGGAATTTCATGGTGATTCATTGTCTGGAGGCAAGCTAATTCTGGTCAGGTGTTTTATATCCATTACATATGGATAAGCCACTGCCTTCTGTAAAATGAGTGCTATTTAAATTATTTTAGCCATACACACTGTCCCTTTAAATGATGAGAAGCAATATAATTTTTTCAAGGGCATTGAACTGCATTACAAGCAGATTGCGAGCCATCGTGGTATTAATGCTAAATCACCCATTGAGGTTGTTTTACCTGCCATTATACATGTGATGGCTGACCAACCTTTTATTAAGGTCTGAAAAGTATGTGTAGTGGGACTGATGGAGGATGACACGAATTACAATATACTTTGGGTCCATACTAAACTACTATTCAACTTTGAAGGTTGTTGCTTATGCTTTTCATTCTTCATCACTCTGTGAGTTTTCACTGTGATATCCTTTCCCTGGTCTTTTGAACTACACCATCAAAGAAGGGGGAAGGAGTAAAACTGCTGACATCTGGGGCTATTTATAGGATGTTCCGATACAGACCCTGTATAGGAAATTCAGGGTCTATATCCGTCCACTTCACCTGGTAACCAAAGGCATTAGATATTGCAATTGTTGTGTTTCTGAGCCAGATGGATTTTACAAACTCAGTTTATTGATTTGGCCTATACTGTGGTAATGATCAACCCAAGAACATTTAGACAACTAGAATGGAATGTGAGTTCAGTGGGAACATTTGGAGCATGGAGAACATTGCTCAGTCCATGTAAACCATAAATAATACCCTGCCGATAGTATAATACCCTTTAATGAAGTGGTACACTAGCATAAGAGCAGTGGTGCCTTCAGAACCATTCATCTGTGGCTGCTGGCGAGGCTTAAGTGTTGATGTTGGCAATCTCTGTTATTACGTTCGTGTGTGTCGGCAGATTTTTAAAAAATGAAAATAATGGTAAATTGATCTGCTTTTAACTGCAATGTTGCAACTGCATTATTGGCCAAGAAACAAAAGTCCTAGATTAATTGAGAGTAATTAAATAAAAAACTTTTTTGGTTGTTTTTACTGATTACATTACATTACAGTATAACTGAGATTAGATAATAAACTAACTGACAGAAGTAATTGTTTGTCAAGGATTGTGACTTGGATTTACTAAAAGATCCACCAAACCCATGCCACAAATGCTTTCAATACGGTATATTAACCTGCATGTCTGTGTTTTTAACATATGTTGGTAGAAAACAAATCTGTAAGGCATGTTTGACATTTGTTTTAGGCTCAATGCTTATAATAAAATATGCCCGCTGTTGAATAGTGATGGGCGTAACCCTTATGAAAGAGAGCAGCTGTGATTGGCCCATTCACCTGTCAATCGTTTTACGTCATCTTTTCCCCAACCTGAAAAATTTACCCCAGTAGTTTCTGGAATCGTGTTGCCAGCTCCGCATTACTTTCCCACACACTCCGAACTTGCACGGATTTAATTCAACTTGAGATTTTGTATTAAACGACAAGAAGATCTGCTTGTGGTTTGATACAAAGTCGTTTCTGCTACATCGTAGCAAAGGATATTGACTCCGTTTTTTTCCCCCACGCATAAACAAAGATGACTCAATTTAATAAGGGACCAGCCTACGGATTATCAGCAGAAGTGAAAAGCAAAGTAAGACCCTACTAAATTGACTTCGTGGTTTATGTCTAGAACTAACTTTTTGTAAGTTATTATGTGGGGTCAGTAGTCTACTGCAGGAATAAGAGGTTCTATGATTTAAAAGTATTACGCATATGTCATTGTTTGATGTAATGTGGCCTATTGTTCAGGTGCGCTAAATGGAATGTAATTGTTTTTTGTCATTACAATTAGCTTTTACATTTTAAGGTAAGTAGGCATATATGCCTATCCTACTGCTATAACATTTGTATAGGTAATTTAACGGTAGGCTAAATTAGTTTGAAACAAGGATACTACTTCTAAATTAGTAAATATTACGTTGTACTTGGATCTATCAAACATTTTGTCGTTTTATGCAATATTAAAGTACAAAACATGTGTAATGGTGAAAAATCGAGAATCAGTCCCTCATTGTTCCTAAAGGGAGGAGTTCCGCGCCAGCTCCATACGGATTAATTAATTCAACTTAACTTTATGAACATTGAACACTAATGTGGGTGATCATGCACAAATAATGTTTGGAACAGTTTAAAAGTGCAGCAAAAAGATATGTGTAGGCCTACACGAGTTGGTGTTTGTCATTTTAAACATGTCAAACAAAACGGTCCATGATCATAGGCTTGCTGTTCTGATAGCAGCGGAACATTTGTGTTTCACTGGTGTGATCTCTTCACTTGACATGCCAGGGATTCCTCAGCAGAATTACTCAATGAAGGCCCCATGCATGAAACTCAGATCGTCCTCTCTAACCGGAGTGCTGAGTGGATGGCACGCTTCTCTACACCTCCCCTTGCAAAGCAAGGCAATGCTCCAGTTGTTTTCTGCCCCTCCCCCTACATCCACAATACAGCATGCGCAGTTGTTTCCAACACGGGGCAGAACTTTTTTTGGTAGATTTACAACTCATGGAGTGTGCTATTTACACATCTATTGAGACAAATACCTTTTTATGATTGAAAACACACTGAAATGTTAATGTTATAGCTATCAAGACAGAATGCAAAGAAGTGGTTTTCCAATTTTCCAATGGTGGGGAGTGGGGACCAACAATGTCCTTGGTGGGGAACTTAAAGCCAGGCATTTTGCTGGTGCTGTGCATAAGGTTTCATGTACAAGTCAAAGATAACTTTCTCCTGTAATTTGCTCTCAGCATTATGATGATGTAAGCACCACTTAAACTAGGTCAGATAGACCTGTGTAACTCTAGATAAAAATGAAAATATTAGTTTTGCTCAAGGCTTGTATCCCTTTCTGATATGTTTGCCAACACCCTGAACTTTATTGGAGCACTGTTGACGCACTTCCAACAGTTTCTTTTTTCTTTATTTTTTTTTCCAAGAGAGGAAATGGAAAGCAGCTTGTTTTCTAGTCTGTGTGCTCCTAACCTTG
>JAODUE010000009.1:3568992-3586008 GCA_027564755.1 Amblyopsis hoosieri
TGTATGTATATATGTGTGTATGTGTATGTATATATGTGTGTATGTGTATGTATATATGTGTGTATGTGTATGTATATATGTGTGTATGTGTATGTATATGTGTGTGTATGTATGTATATATGTATGTATGTATATTTATATATGTATGTGTATGTATATGTGTATACGTGTGTGTGTGTGTGTGTATATGTGTATATATATATGTATGTGTATATGTGTGTGTGTGTGTGTGTGTGTGTATATATATGTGTGTGTGTGTGTGTATATATATATGTATGTGTGTGTATGTATGTGTATATGTGTATATATATATGTATATGTGTGTGTATATGTGTGTGTATATATGTATGTGTGTGTGTGTATATGTGTATGTGTGTGTGTGTATGTGTGTATATGTGTATATGTGTATGTGTGTGTGTATATGAGTGTGTATATATATATGTTTGTGTATGAGTGTGTGTGTGTGTGTGTGTGTGTGTGTGTGTGTGCATATGTATATATATATGTATGTCAGCTATTGCAAGCTAATTTGTTAAATTTTGCCAAATGGCTCCTCGCATTTGACTGTTTACCGTTCTGTGCATGTTCAAAAAAGAATCCTACTTCTACACAGTCCTGGCTCCGTAAATGTCAACATAAATGACGCCGTAGTACTACGCTTTGCCTCGCAGTGTGTTTCAATGTGTGAGGCAGAGCTGCGGAGGGATATTGTTTTGAGCTCGAAGTTAGCAAGCGTTAGCTACCAGTGCTGTTTACACTGAGCGGCAATGAAACAAGTGGCTGTATTATTATTATTATGTAAATAACCTAACATGGTGTTTTAAACCCACCATAGCACCATGTACCCGCGTTACTGACACAAACACTGAGAACGGTGTTGAACAACCTGTGTGACGTTTTTCTTTTAGAACTCTATTCTTTTTATTAGAAATGTATTATTTATATTAGGCTATTCTAGGAACTTGCCAGACATTAAAAATAAATCTACAATCATATTGCATCATGTAAATGCAATTTACATGAGTGATCACAGCGTGCCACTGTGTCCACTGTGAGATGTGCACGAGTCTTTGCAGTTTTGCTGACTAACAGACTTCTGCTTTCAACGAGCGGGAAATGACAGTTAATAAAGTTAGTTTGGTAGTGATTGAGACCATTTCCATGTTGGCCCACAAACATGCCCTAACCAGAAATATGATTATACACAACAACCTTTTTATATAATATGGACACGAGTGGGTTTAAAATGCTATTGCACATAGTCAAAAGGGATCAAACATTTGAAACATGTAAATGACATGAAGAAAATGTGATGAAGTTAAACCGTAAAACCACAGAACTCAAAGCAAAGTCCATGGCATGTGAAAGTACATCAGAGGTTGTCTAAATTGAATTGTTATGGGTTTTTATATATTTTGTATATCTATCTATATCTCTCTAACAAAATTTGCAAAGTGTGAGTCTGTTTTGGGGCAGCTGTTATGTTCTGACCTTTACATAATTTCTGTGGGGTGGTCAGACCTTGATTTCTCATGCTTATTCTCTCCAAGGCTGAGGTGTGAAAGCAAAGGATCTCTCTGTCTGGACAGACGGGACATGACCTTCCCAACAGGAGCCGATTCAGACTTGTGCCATGAGATTATGACTCATTAAAAGAGCTCCCCTGAGCCGTGTCCAGACGGTTAGCTCCCGCTGCCTGCTGTGTGAGCGCACACAAACGGTGTCATATGTACAAGGTACGCCGTGAAGAGCACCGTGTAATGATTAAGGCCTAGTTAGTGGATCGGTGGTTCCTTCTTGTTCTGTTCTCTGTGATCTGTTGAAATATTAGACGCTTTTATTGCAAGCGGTAAAATGTATGGCGTAAAACTGTTCACAGAACTCAATGCAAAGTGCATGGGCTGTGAAAGTATGTTGGAGGTTCTCTGATTTGAATAGTTCCGGGTTATTTCATACTAACTACATTACATTTGGGAAGGATGTCTGTTTTGAGGCAGCTTTGTTTTGTATACAGTAGTTGTATATTCCATTTGAAAGCTGACCAGTTGCAGACTGAAGGCCAAGCTCTCTGGTATCCTTTGACTTTAAATAGAAGACTCTGGCTGTACATGCCCCTCTTCCTGTTTGGGCATTAAAGTACAGCGCATTTGACTTGTAAATGTGTGGCTTAATATATTTATTTCTAATCTATGTAAATGAGGTTCTTTGCATTTTAATTGGGCCCTTGTTGGGGTAAGCACTACATGTGGTTGGCAGGAGCGCTTGTTTTGACAGTCTGCTTTCATCTTGAGCTCCTGAGCAGGCATTGTGATTCTAGAACATTTTACATGGGGTGGCAGAAGGGTGGCAAGCTTAAATTTAAGGGTGGCATACCTTAAATGTACCAGGCAAGTTGACTGAGAACATATTCTCATTTGCAGCAACAGCCTGGGAGTAGTTGGACGAGGAGAGAGGACAATTGAATAAAGTGAAAGCTGGGGACGATTAGGTTGTCTTGATGGCATGAGGGGTACATTGGAAATTTGGCCAGGACACCGGTTGGCAAGACAGTTTTCTTTTTATATCGCCAATGCGAGCAGGAGAAGATGCATATATGTTTTGGGATTGTTTATTCCCCTCATTACGTAATTTAGGAAGCGTGTGGCTTGCGTATACGCACGCCGTGAAGCTGTGGAGCTGTAACCCCTCCCTGCCTGCTGTGCTGGCTCTCATTCTCGTATTTCCTCTTTTCTCGAGTCCAGTCTGGCCCTGTAGTAGTACAGCCTGGCCCTGTAGTAGTACAGCCTGGTTCTGTAGTAGCCTGGTTCTGTAGTAGTACAGCCTGGCCCTGTAGTAGTACAGCCTGGTTCTGTAGCAGCCTGGTTCTGTAGCAGTACAGTCTGGTTCTGTAGCAGTACAGTCTGGTTCCACCACTTGTTTTCCCTGACATACTTGTTTTCCCTGTGCTGCTGGTGATCGTCATACTGGTTATCTGCCTGCCCTCGGGGCCATCGGTGTGGTGTGATGTGTGTGTGTGTGTGTGTGCGTGTGCGTGTGCGTGCGTGTGCGTGTGCGTGTGTGTGTGTGGGGCGGGGGGCGGGGGTTGGTTCAGAGCAGAGGGGATGGGCGTCACGCGGGGCTCTTCACCTCCCACGTGCGACATGCTATAACGCCACCTCAGACTGAACTAAGACAGTGTCAGATCAGCTGGTGTGTGGGTGTGTACGTGTGTGTGTGTGTACGTGCACATAGGCAGACCAGTGACCAGAATACAGGCAGGTTCTCTGCTATAGGGCTGAAGATATTGATAGACCAGAGTATCGCAATGTTGCGTTCCACGATACTTTACCGATCTAAAACGCAGTCGATCTTTAAAATATTTTGTATTTTTGTGACATTTGTGAGACCATGTACAAAATACATTAACCTCAAAAGAGAGGAAATGTTTACTAGATTTAGTTTTAAGAAAATGTATTTCTATCTGCAGTCCCAGAGCAAGTTTACGTAAGTGTTAATTTGCAACACCTGATTCTACATAGCCTCACTGTCCCACAACATGCATAATAGCCTAATTTTAATAGCTTACCACAAGTCTTATTGCTAGGGCTCTCCAGAATACCATTTTACAGGTTTCGAATACTTGATGGTATTTTCGAATGAGTATTCGTATACTTTCTCAAAAACCCTATTAAAAACCCTCTTCTATAATTAAGAAGTATAACAGAAGTCGTCTTTGATTCCTAGCTTCAGTGAGCACACATTAACACACAAACATAGCCATGCTCTCAAAATGGCCACTTTAAATGACACGTCAATTGAGCCAGTCAGAGCTGTCAAATAGCATATACCTCCTGTATGTGTCCCTAGTGTTGTCTGGGTAGAGCGGTTCAAACCCGCTTTTAGTAGAAAAGCTCTTTATAAATGTGGTTTGTTTACTATTTTACCACCACCGCCCCGTGTTGTTCTGGGCGGCCACAAGCCTGAGTCAGGCGGTCTGCTGGCGGCCGCCAGGTAAATGCTGTCGAGCACCGGCTGGCTCGCGCCGAAATTATGTAGCTGCCAGAGATGCAGTTAAAGTGTGTCTGTTAATTATCCTGGCTGTGTGTGTGTGGGGTGGATGGGGGGGGTGTTTACGCCGCCCCACCCCACTAGCTCTAGGCTAACCAATCAGCACTCTCCTCATGGCCACCCTGGTTTCAGCTGAGCAGAACGCCGGTGCCTCGCACACACACACACACACACACACACACACACACCTGCAGCAGCACTGCTCTGCTCCCCCTGGTTCCTGGAACCCTTGCACCGCTGCACGGCCTTCTGGGAACCATGCAGCCACGCTATCAGCCTGACCTCAGCCCTGATTGGTCAATAGCCTCCCTGCGTTGCCCCTCTCTGCCTCTATTTTCTCTCACTCCCATAACTCACACTTCTCTCTCTATCTCCCCCCCTCTCCCACCCTGCCTTCTCTCTCTCTTTACCCACCCCTGCCCCCGGGGCAGGCATGCTAGCTGTGTGCTGCCTTGTCTGGGCATGCCTGTTAGCAGCTCTCTGCAGCTGGGCCCCTTGAAGGGGGGTGTGGATAATCTGATTGCCATGGTGACCTGTCAACATGCCCCCGTGTATCTGACCTACGGCCGCATACCAGAGGTGTGTTCAGAATTGGCGAAGGTTTGCTATTAGCGTGACATGTAAAACGTTTGTTTAAATAAAGGATTCAATCGCCCTTCATCTAGTGTCAATGTGTTGGCTGAGGTCTACCTCCTCCTCAGACTATTTGCTTGTGTTCGCAACATGTTCGTGGTGAACTCGAAGCAAACAAAACTGTTTGAATACGTTCGCAAACGTTTGCTCTGTTCGCCAGGTCGGAACGCACCTCTTGGCCTGCGGTGTGACTGCTATGACGTCATTACTGTCAGAGCAGAGTGGAGGAGAACTGTGTGTGATATTCAGTTTAAACTATGTATCAAAGCAAAAACAACTCCCTTCACTGTGCCCTCTGAGGGTGGTCCCTCAGACACTCTGCCCCCCACATTGAGCAAGGCTGGGATAATATGGTGCGGTGGAGCCAGGGCTGTAGACACACCAGATTATCTTGTTAGCACGCACACAGAATGGGCAGCAATTGGTACTGTGAGAAGATATTTACTGAACTCTCGCTTTGGACATGCAATCTTTTTGCATTTTGCAAAATAGATTGTGATCTTGGCCGGAAGAATGACTAACAGTTTAAACTTTATTTCTGCTTTTTGTGCAGTTACATTTTTAATCAACTGTTAAGATGGTAAAAAGGAAACAATCTAACAAGCATCGGTTGGAACGGTTAACTCACTTTTGGCTCCAAAGATCCATAGACCGCACAATCGTTGTGAGATAAATCCACCTTTTGTGTGATTTACTGGTGATTACACTGGTGAGTAGGAGATCAGTCTATTGGATCACGTTTCATGTATCACGGTTCGTATGAGTACTCACTCATTTTCCCTCGAGTACTCTAGCGACCTGACGAAAATTGACGTCTGCGGTGCTGAGGAACACAATCAGCTTCATGTTTGTTTGATGCTCTGTTTGATTGACGCGCCCGAAACTGCGGGGGGCGGGGCGGCGTGAGTATGTTGCTGCGGTGACTCATCCTCTCTGCCGCCTCAGTCTGTTCTGACACTGCCTTGTTGTTTAATCACCTGCAAGCTATCTTTCTCCCCCTTCACTCACACTATCTCTCCCCTGTCAGCTCTCTCACGCTCCCGTCTCCCACTCTGTGCAGTGGCTCCTCAGCCGGGGAACCATGAGACCGGGGGGGCAGGGCACCCTGGGAACTCCCTGGGCCGAGCACCAAGGCCCTGCCCCCCCGGCTGAACTTTCTTCCAGTTCAGAACACACAACACAGCTGTCGGCGTATCTGACGTGTGTGTGTGCGTGTGTGTGTGTGGGCGTGAGATCTGACACACCTTACACATGCAGATATTGTTGAGCTTTAATTCAGAGATTTTCTAACCATGCGTCCATTCAAGTGGCAGCCATGCAATGCACCATCCGGCCACCGGGAGCAGTGTAGGTTAGTGAATTAGTGAGAAGCTGTCAATGACTTAATGAAACCCTGTACCCCGTGCCGTTTGAGCATTGCTTTTCCGTACGTTTCTACTAGGGCTGTCCCGAATACCATTTCACAGGTTTCGAATACTTGCTGGTATTTCCGAACAATTTTTTTTTTTTTTTATATAAACACCATTAAAAACACTCAACTATAATTAGGAAGTATAACAGAAGTAATCTTCAATTTCTAGCTTCAGTGAGCACACATGTAAACATAGCCATGCGCTCAAAATGGCCACTTTGACACATCAATTGAGCCAGTCAGAGCTGTCAAATGGCATATACCTCCGGTATTAGCCAATAATTAGTGTGTGTTGAATGAATAGCCTCACTCTCTTCTTATAAACAGAGCCAATAACAATCAATTGTGTTGATGACACAGTGCAGGGCAGGCAATTACATTTCACCATGTGGGTTTATATGGAGACAGTAGGGATTAATGGGAAAACAAGCATGCATAATGTGAAAAAACGAATACTCGAATCCCAATATTTAAATCGAATACATATCCAACGAACGAATGCCCGAACAATCAAATATTTGGGGACAGCCCTAGTTTCTACGCAATTAATGGAACAAGCCACCGTTTCACTTTTGCTGAGCCTCTTGATCATCCCTACGCAATATATCTGCAGCACATTTACACTACATACAGTACGGAAATATTAGGGTTTCAACATTCACACCCGAGTGGCATACTTGAGATCCCGTACGCTGTCTCTTTAAGCACTTGTGTGCGTGGGCACACAAACATGCACTTCCATTGACCGCAGTTACAGATGCAGACTATCTTTAAAACATTTTTTTATCCCTTTGCGTTGTTTGTGAGAGAGAACCCCTTTTTAACCACACAGGAAGTGTGCGCGCACGCGTTCACGTGCACACACACACACACACACACACACAGAGAGAGGAACTCCGCTGTATGGGGGCGGAGCAATGCTGCAAGTCTATGAGCGATTTGCATGAGTTCCCAGCAGCTCACGGGCTAGCTGCCAGCTGGCTTGGGGACTGTCTGATGCACCTCAGCCCTCTGTTTTGGGCCTACAGTGGGCTCCTGTTGTCTCCATCTCCATCCCCCCCCCCCCTCCTGGCCCCAAATACTTGACTATTCTGGTATCCGTTCAAT
Source organism: Amblyopsis hoosieri (assembly GCA_027564755.1). Classification (NCBI taxonomy): domain Eukaryota; kingdom Metazoa; phylum Chordata; class Actinopteri; order Percopsiformes; family Amblyopsidae; genus Amblyopsis; species Amblyopsis hoosieri. The sequence continues at coordinate 3,576,191 of JAODUE010000009.1, forward strand.
GAGTATGTACTCAATTTTAAATATTTGGATTCGAGTATTTGTTTTTCCCCACATTACGCATATAGGGTTGTACAATTCAATATCAACATATACGCGATATATGCTTTTTTTTTTCAATAACTGATATGATTTTTGAAGTAATTTCTGGTATTTTCATAAGATATACATTTGTCACTGAATGACGGGCGCAGCAGTCAGCTGCAGGGCTACACCATTTCACTCGCAAATGCAACTAAAAGATCTTGGTGTGCAAACGTGAACAAATATTTAGTGACTTCTAGCCACTATGATCGCAGCTCAAATATGCTCAGTTGCGCATTGTTATGAAATCCCCGTGCACAAGGACAACCGTGCGGCGCGCACCGGGTACCTTTTCCAAACGTGGTTCCACTTCCAACAGGGTGAGTGCGTAATTGTGTTTATTGTTACCATAACTACACTCATCCACGCACGTACAAAAGTGTGTTCAGGTGTTCGAATCGGGTCTCGGAGGTGAACACAAACACACTCCCACTCCCACAAACACACTCACAGCTGTGTACTTTGTCTTCGTTAAGCTATCACACTTAAGCGACCCGCCCCCCCCCACCCATTCCCCGCCGCTCCTGTACAGTAACGTCTTTTCCATTCACCTGAGCCCCAAACTGATGGTGTAGTTACTGTGTGTCCATGTGGACAGTGGGCCAAAGCCCAGTTCATTGTCACGTCATTGGCACTTTGTCCTTGGCTTGTCCTGTGTGTGTGTGTGTGTGTGGGTGTGTGTGTGTGTGTGTGGGGGTGGTCTACTGGGGCTCAACCTTCCACATGTTAACCTGGTGCCCTCTCAGTCCCGCCCCATGTCACCATGACGTTGTCATTTCAAACAAGCAGCATGCTCTCCTTGCCTGTCAATCATGCCTGCACGTTGCACCGTGCTCGGTTTGACTTTTACAAGTAGGCCACGCCTCCAAACCCACCTACTGGTGGGGTATTTACGAGTTTTTTACGCACACACGCACGCACACGCACGCACGCACGCACACACACACGCAGTCATGCCGCTAATTTGAGATAACTACAATAAATTGTCTTGAGTTTGGACTCTTGACAATAGCATACTTGTTTTCCCCCTCTCATTGTGTGTGTGTGGCGATCCAGTGTCTCTGAGGCTCTAATTAGAGGCACCAGAGATTCTCTGTCCTGGAACACTTAGATGAACCTCTTAGTTTTACACCCACGCAGCAACCACCCTGGCAGGGTGGGGGGGGGTTGCTGAGGAGGAGGAGGTGGTGGTTGAGAGTCCCTTCTTTCATCTGAGCGGCGAAGCGCTTGGCTTTCGCTGAACAAGTGGCTGAGTGGGGAAAAGTGAGTGTGGTGGTCGGAGGGGCAGAGAGCTCTGCTTGAAGAGCAGCCCGTGTTTGTGGCATCGTGAACTGTGTCGAATACCATTTAATAGTACCGTTCTGTACCTTTTGTTTGGGGCGGGGGGGGGGGTGATAAAGTGTCGCTAACTGACAAGTTGGCTGGCTGAGAGATGAAACACGAGACTATAATGTGGACGTTTGTGTCGACTCCTGCAGACATAACGTGTGAGTGAGAGGTGATGGGCTGCCTTCTCTCTGGTCTCCCTCTCTCTCTCTCTCTCTCTCTCTCTCTCTCGAAGTCGAAGCGTGAGTTTAAACATTTTCATGTCTGTTTGAAGCTTCGCCTTGTCTCATCTAAAGTCCTACCCTCTCATTGTGTCGCTGTCTGTTGGCCTGGCGATAGTCCCTCCTCCTCTTACAAACGCACCCTTGCCACAGTCTCTCTTCCTCTCTTTATCTTGCTCGCTCCAGATCTCTCTCTCTCTCTTTCTAGCTCTCCCTCGCTCACTCACTGCTCGTTGCTTTGAGACGGTTCCAGCCAGTTTGCGGCGGCTGTGTTTAGCCTGTGCCGGCACAAAGGAACTGGCTGCCCTCTCTGCCAGGCTGAAGAGCAGCCATTACACTGTGTGTGTTGTGTCTCGAGCTTGGGCAAGCAAGGGGGGGGGGGGTGCTGTGTGCCCCTGATGTGCCCCCTCTCCTGTGGCCAGTGCTGCTGCTGCTATGCGCGCTGTGGGTCTGCAGGGGGTTTTAAGACTGTGTTTGTGCACTTAACACGTACCACGTTTAGCAGCAGGTTTTACCAAGAGACTTGCAGCAGGTAAGATAGTCAACAGTAGGGCTGGGAATCACCCGAGGCCCCACAATGCTATGTTGTCACGATACCTATGCCACAATACGATGTTGTCACGATATACTTATGCCACGATACGATGTTGTCACGATAACTATGCCACGATACGATGTTGTCACGATACTTATGCCAGGATACGATGTTGTCACGATACTTATGCCACGATACGATGTTGTCACGATACTTATGCCAGGATACAATGTTGTCACGATACCTATGCCACGATACGATGTTGTCACGATACTTATGCCACGATACGATATTATTGAAATTATAAAAATATTGTGATATTCCGCAATATTTTGCAATTTATTACCTTTTTCAACTTCAAATTATGTCCCCAAAGTAAGTCTATGTCAACATTGGTTTGTTCTTCTCACATAAATTGTATTGCTGCAAAATGTGATTGTCAAGCCGACTGACATTAACATGTCATAAATATAAGTTAAATTCTCATGTGCAATTTATATATTTATATATATATATTATTATTATTATATATATTATATTTATATATGTGTGTGTGTGTGTGTACTACATGACCTCACCTGGTTAAACAAGATGGCTGACATGCTAACGTGTGTGTGTGTGTGTGTACTACATGAACTCACCCGGTTAAACAAGATGGCTGACATGCTAACGTGTGTGTGTGTGTGTGTGTGTGTGTGTGTGTGTGTGTGTGTGTGTGTAGCCCTGTGTCTAACTGTGAGTTAGTGGAAGCATGTGTTTTATCAGTTGCTGCTTCTTGTTTGAACGGGCCTAGACAAACACAGGGGAATGTCAACGGAGAAGGTGAGTCAACAGACAGAGGTCTGACTCCGTGGAGCCCTCAAACAACACTGCTCGGGACTGTCTCCAAGGTCCCCTGGTCCACCCACCACCACCACCACGGGGCCAGGGTCGTCACAATGGGAGACACCGTTGCGTCTATCTTTGGCCCGGTCAGGAGGCAGGAATGACAGCGTTCCGATATGCTATAACAGAACGTGAGGGATATTTTAATTATAGGCTTGTGGTTGGAGAGTGTGCGCGCAACAGAAAGAGAGAGAGAGAGAGAGAACAAACTCATAAAAGACACACTGCCAGGAGGTTGTTGTTGTTGCGTAGATTTCTTTTTCTTCATCCTAGACACGGTTGATGCGGCCCAGCATAAAGGATTAAAGACGGCCGGAGGTAAACAAATACCTACAGTATGTTTTCCCCCTTTCTCTACCGATATGAAGAGAAAAAAAAATACAATTCATCTTTCTTCCATTTTAAGTTGGTCAACGGATGTGACCAAAATATTCACGGCACGCCACGGATGCTTGCATTCCATACATCGCCACGATTACGACCTAGTGTTTGTTGGTCTAATAATGCACTGTGAAGGTGGTGGAACAGAATGGGGAGCGTGGGCAAAGCTCGAATCTAACTGAAGTTGAAGCCTGAGCTCCGCATTTCTCTCTGTGACCGTTTGTGTGGGAAGCTAGCAGAGCAGGCCCAAATCCCTATTGACTCGATGCTCTGAGACGCTTTCTCTTTTTACCAAGGCTAAAGCAGGCATGAGCGCTAATCCTAAGGGGTTAAATGAAGCCTCCACTGAGGGTTTCCCTTTCCTGGGAGAGCTGGGGGCGGCTGCGGGAGAATACACAGCGCTTTAATGCATTTGGCAGAATCCTGGCTCAACTTGAATCTCCAAAGAGGAGCTGCACTCAAAACAGATGTGCAAAAATACAACAGTCTTCGACATTCCATGTGTTGTAACTGTCGTCTTAAATATGCAGCGTTACTCTACACATCGACGCGGCCAGTGCTTGAAGTAGAAAAGAAAAAGTGCCAGTACTCCCCTCATTCACGTGTTTTGGCCTGCATCAGCAAATCATTATTACATTCTGAATGTCACCGGTGAATAAAATAGACCAGGTAATATTGCTGGTGGTGTACAACATGCACTACATGTATTCAATCAAGGGGACAACCACTTCAATGATTAGAGCAGAGAATAATTAACTACACGTGTAGCACATTCTTCTTCACGCTTTATTCTTACTGTCATAGTTGGCTACGGTAGTGGTGGCGGTTGCCGCAGGTGGTTATGCTGATGCTGACGTTCAAGAGGCTGTGTGCTGCTAGTAGTTACGCAGACCTGCCACTGACAGAAAAGCAGGCACTCAGACTCAGGCAGGTGAGAACAAGAACAGATAAGCGTTGTATAGTGCCCCCTGGGTAATGCAGTTTACTTGGAGCCGTTATGAATCGAGAACTTGACATGGAAAGAGCAGAAAAGAGTGCCAGTGTTCAGAGTAATATGTAGATGTGGTGGTACTGTGTACCGACTGAGTATCAGCCCACTTCGAGCGTTGGACGTGGCAGATAAGGCAAAGGGTGAGCGAGGTCAAGGAACCTTCTGCAGGCGGCACTGGGATAAATGCATCCAAAGAGGAAACTCTAGCATTTTCTCTATTTGAAGTGACCTTTACAAAAGCAAAACATTTTTTTCTTTCTAAGACCATATTGCAATGTCGTGTAGGTCTTTGTGAAAGCAGCTACATTTCAATCAACACAGTGAGACTGTTCACCGGTAACATCCACCCTGCGCTAGGGACTATTTCTATTAAAAAATATATAGCCATTTTGCACCATTGTTGTGTGAGTGATTTCTTTTGCTGCCTTTTTACATTGTGGCTGATGCTGGTTATAATCACTGCGGCGAAGAGACATCTTCTACCGCCTCGAGCTGCTCGTCTTTGATGGGTTTCCTTTGAGGGGTTCTTACTGGCCTGTGAAATATCACAGCTTTGTCTTTATTGTTGCTATGTGAGGAAGGAGTGTGGAGGAGGGCTGCACCGCAAGGCTCTGATCAAAGAAGAAACGGTTCACTGCTTCTAGACGTCGAATACCTTACCTTGCGAACTCGCGCTGTCTCGCCATTCCTCTCTGGATAATTACAGGCATTTGAAAGCACACATATACAGTATGGATGTATACAGGAGTATTGAAGGTAACCTGCACCGACTGCTGCGGGTAAATAGCAGACGTCACGACGCACACAAGTCCACGAACAGGGGTGAACCCGGAACACGGCAAAGGGGGATTTATTACTGTGAGAGTGGATCAGGAATATCACGCCAAAGAAAACAAGGCCAACAGCATCCCTCAGGCCAATTGTGTCTGATGTGACTGTGGGTGAGAGATGTGCAATATGACACCGTGTGTGCACTATGTAAACACTCTGCAAGCACACAATCAGCCCCCTCTCCATCCCCGCTGCCCATCACCTCCACCCTAACACACACAGAGTTCATAAACCTCCTCTCACTGAGCGTCGACCACAGAAACACCCAGGCGATGGAGTGGAACACAAAAGGCCCTTCTCCGGTTACTGCCCAGTCCTCTGCCGGTGTCAGTCACCGCTAGGCCACAAGCACACCACAGCACTCACACGCTAATAGGTGGGCGGGCGGATTCCTCCGACTGTTCCCTTCAGGGAAGTCATAAGCATTCCCGCATCTCTCTTAGCAGCCCCGTCATCACCCCGGTGGCCCTCGCGCCGCCTTTGAACGCAGAACATCCGATACCCAGCGTCTCTAGGGACGGGCTCCTGTCTCAGGCTGATAGGGGGAGAGGCTCGCCAACTCAGTGGGCTGGACAATCCGGGGTGAAGAACGCGTCCAGATCCGGTCTAGTGCCAATTAGGCACATTCAGACATGCAAACACATCTGGCGCATATCATATTTCTTCCGCTCCTAAGTGAAAAGTCAAATCTGATCTTTTCACAGCAGTGTGAACAGCATAAATCACATAGAATCTGAACAGTCAAATCAGAATTCATGCGACTTTGACGTAACTCTAGATAGACGTTCACTGTATGACTCAGGCTCACTCTCATGGCCGTTGTTGGTCGACATTTGTTACAATTCTATGTAGGAGAAGTTGCAGTCCTACTCGCAAGTGAACACACAGTAATGGAAGATGGAGGTAGTCACTGGATGGACAGTGAGCGAGGTCTCGACCATTGCACACAATAGGCCTAGGTGGAGCGGATCCATTATTCTACCCCATGTTAATTAACGAGTGGGACGATATTAAAAATGAATGTCACATTTATCCTGACCAAAGAAATTGCGATAGACCATAGTATTGTGATAATTTATTATATTATTATTAAACTCTTAAAATGGCACTAAAACATATTGGAATCACTTGTTCTTACAAAAATATGTTTATTGCATCATGATTCATGACACGCATGTTTTTTGTGTGATCCTTTTTGTTTTGAAGCCAGTATTTCAATAAGTCCGATATATCTATTTTATATGGGGGACACTTAGGGCAAGTCAAACCTTCACCCATGGTGGTTATTGACTGGAAAGATGCAGGAAAATAAATAACTTAATAAATCAATACAGTTGGACTATGAGCTAGCCAGCTTTTTTTCAAGACAATTGTGAAAATATTCATACTTTTGTGAGGATATTCATGATTATAGCGATAATGGACATTCACCACAATATGATTATCATCAGTATTTGTATCACGATAAACGATAACATCATATAGTCCCATCCCTAAGACACTCCTTGGTGCTAAGGGGGGAAGGCTGTCCTTCACACACACACACACACACACACACACACACACACACACACACACACACACACAGACACCTTCACCAACCACCGGACTCTCCCAGAAGATTACAGCGAGATTCCATCTGCAAATAAAATCCAATGGGAGCGACTCGGCCGCATCAGATATGAGCATGTGGCCTTGCTGGAGGTGTCACAGTGAAGCTCTGAGCTGACCTCACATCACATCAGATAGCACACGCACGAGCATGAGTCATGTGCTATCGCTCGTGAAGATGAAGTTGAAGGCTGAGCTGGCGGGGGGGGGGGGGACATCGGGGCGGGGTGTCAGAGGGGAGCCCACCCAAACATACCCTGGAGCGCACAGGCATGTAACATGCCCCTGCTTTGTTTTTGTACTGTTCCAACACAGCCATCCATTGTTATTTTGTGTGTGGGGGGTGGGGGGGTATTACATGAGAACAAAGAGCTGGGAAATCATTATAAGGAGTCATTTTTAGATTTGTTGACTCATGAGAGTAAACAAAGCCTGGATCTGGGAGTAAACATGGTGTGAGCTAGCATTTGGCACAGATAAGCGAACACTTTGATCAAGATGATGGCAGCTCGGTGTGACTAGACCACCCCCCCCCCCCCCAGCCCACACACACACACACACAAAAACACACACACAACACCTCTTCTGTTCAGCTGAAAATGCTGCAACCTAATGTCCCTGCTTCCTCTGATCCACAGGGCCACCCAGGGCCCTGAGGTACTGCTTAATCTACTGTATCTATCTTATCTGGAGAAAGACTGCTTTGGTTTCCTCACTTCCTCAGAGCTGTAAACCCTTAACTAAACAAGACCCTTTTTTATATGACACTTATACTGCGGAGTTCAAATGGCAAGCAGAATATGCCATATGCCGCGCGAGCACGTTGCGCTATTAAAGAATCAGAAAACGATGTGTGTTTATCTTTAAGGGTTGGCAGGCACAACCGGGCATATGGAGTCGATTGTAAAGATAAATGCTACTATTTAACTAAGGGTGGAGAGTAAAGATGCTTAGCTGGCTAATTACAGATTTACTGCTAGCATAGTGAACCAAACACAAAGGAAGAAAGAAGGCTTCAATTAGCTACATTAGAGATGTATGCTAGCTTGCAAAAACACCGTATGAAGGTTCTCTCTTTGTATCCCCTTTATTGTGTTGATCAGCCTGAGGGCGAAGGGCGCTCTATCTAATCTTATCACAGGGCATTGTTTCAGGGGTCATTAGCCCAACAGGGGGTCTCAAGGTTGACAAGTCAGCTCCTACCCCCCTCTGCCCTTTTCCTCCTAGAACCCGTTCATCCTTGATTTCCTTCAAGAGACCTCAGGAAAAACAGCCGATGGAGCTATTTGCATGGCTTGTCGTGCCCTCGCAAACAAGCAGCACAAATGACCACTGACTGTGTCCCCTGGCTTGGCCTATAAGCAGCAGGACATCAGCCTTTTAGGCTACTGTTGTTGTTGGCTCTTATTATTTCCTCTCCCCCCCTTCCGTTCTGTGTCCATAGTCCCAAGAGGTGAAGGGGTCCACATATCTCCTAACATCTGGGATCTGCATCAGAATACGCTTGACCGAATAGAAGTAGGTCCTGTCGCATGTCTCCAGTGCACATAGAAGACATGTCTTATTGTTATTAGAAACATGCAGAACATGCTGACCCTACACACACATCAATATATCACCATTCCTATGAAAATGTTTTCATATTCACTCGACTGACACAAGCTAAATGTAAACTAATAAACTTTTTGTCAAATTAACCAAATATCTCCTCACATTTCGCTAGCTTACCATTCTACGTGTGTGCTGAAAAAATAACCTGGTACTTCTACACAGCCTTGGCTCTGTAAATAGGAACACAAACAGAGTGGCCACTGACAACAACAAAGCCCCTGGCTTCGCAATGCATGCCAATGTGTGTGGTAGAGCTTATGAGAGTTTGTTTTGATTTGAGCTCAAATTTAGCAAGCGTTCTCCAGAATGCCTAACCCTGCTTTTAAACCAACACATTTTGCTTCTATAGAGTTCTATAGCATGCATTTGGTATTCAGTGCCATTCAAAAATAGTACCTTAGCACAGACAACCTCGTGACCTGGTTAAACTGTTGTGATACAGAAAAGCTGTATGTCAGGATGGCAGAGAGGAGATAAAAGGCCCAGCAGCAAAAGATCACTGCAGATCCCTCCAGAGGATGAATATGCAAATCAGTCAGAAGGTAAATGGAAAACAAAGCATGCCTTTTAGCTAACATGTTCCCCTTAATTTAGCATGTGCTAAGAACCCAGAAAGTCTATCAATAATGAATTCCAGTCTGAGCCAGGGAAAGAGTCACATGGGGAAATCCCTCTCCCTTTTCCCCTGTGTGCCCCTGAGTAGTTTGAGAGGCTGGGGGATGGGTGTGGGGTGGTATTGTATTTCACAAGATCTGTCTCACTTCTAATGTGCACACACTGAGCAGAAGTGACAGATAAATGGAAAATGGAGAGATATAAGATACAATCTTAAACACCTAGCAGATGCGACCACTGCCAGATTGAAGGCACATGTGCCAATCCATAAAATAGGGAGCCGTGGCACACCGTCCGCTCACTAGAACTTATCGACCACCATGGCAACAACAGCAATCAAATCAATTGCGTGCTCAAATCTCACACAATCATGGGATACCGACATGGAGGTCAGAAGTTTCCACTGCAGCAGTAGGCCCATGTCCACACAGAGCAGTTCTTGTTGTTGTGTTGTCAACAGGGATATACGTATATATACATATATACACTGTGTGTATATATATATATATATATATATATATATACACTGTGTGTGTGTATATATATATATACACTGTGTGTGTGTATATATATATATATATATATACACTGTGTGTGTGTATATATATATACACAGTGTGTGTGTATATATATATATATATATATATACACTGTGTGTGTGTATATATATATACATATATACACTGTGTGTGTATATATATATACATATATACACTGTGTGTGTATATAT
>JAODUE010000009.1:3593335-3605265 GCA_027564755.1 Amblyopsis hoosieri
GTATATGTATGTATATTTATGTAAATGGTATATGTGTATATGTATATATGTGTGTGTATATATGTGTATATGTATATATGTGTGTATATATGTGTATATATATGTGTATATGTATATATATGTGTGTATATATGTGTATATGTATATGTGTATATGTATGTATGTATATATGTGGGTATATATGTGTATATGTGTGTGTATGTATGTATATATGTGTGTATATGTGTATATGTGTGTGTATGTATGTATATGTATATATGTGTGCATATATGTGTATATGTATGTGTGTATATATGTGTATATATATATGTGTATATGTATGTATGTATATATGTGGGTATATATGTGTATGTATGTGTATATGTGTGTGTATGTATGTATATGTATATATGTGTGTATATATGTGTATATGTATGTATGTATATATGTGTGTATATATATATGTGTATATGTATGTATGTATGTATATATGTGTGTATATATGTGTATATGTGTGTGTATGTATGTATATGTATATATGTGTGTATATGTATGTATATTTTTGTAAATGGTATATGTGTATATGTATATATGTGTATATGTATGTATATTTTTGTAAATGGTATATGTGTATATGTATATATGTGTATATATGTGTATATGTATATATGTGTGTATATGTATGTATATTTATGTAAATGGTATATGTGTATATGTATATCTGTGTGTTTATATGTGTATATGTATATATATGTGTGTATATATGTGTATATATATATATGTATATATGTGTGTATATATGTGCATATGTGTGTATGTATGTATATGTATATATGTGTGTATATGTATGTATATTTTTGTAAATGGTATATGTGTATATGTATATATGTGTATATATGTGTATATGTATATATGTGTGTATATGTATGTATATTTTTGTAAATGGTATATGTGCATATGTGTGTGTGTGTATGTATATATGTGTGTATATATGTGTATATGTATATGTATATACAGTATGTGTGTATATGTATGTATATGTGTATATACTGTATGAGTGTGTGTTTATCTTTCTTTCTCCCCCCCCGCAGAGTGAAGCCTCTCTACTACATCTCATGGTTGATCGGTCATGAGGGAGCAGGTAGCATTCTCTCCACGCTCAGGAAAAAGTGAGGTCGCCATTTTTTTATTTTATATATTTTATACTTTTTATTTTCGTCCTGTTGAGGGGACTCCAAACCCCATTTACATGGTCCTTGTGATCCATAGTCACAATCCACGTCACTCTACGTGATCTGTTTCTCACGCTGGTCTCTAGATGGAGATCTAAAATAGCTCATCCTCCTCTTAAATGACTGTTTGTCGGGACCACTATAACACTTGAGACAATATCAAAGTATGCTTTTTACTCAACACTGTAACCTAGCAACACTTCTGAAACATTGACTACAATGTTCATGGTAGAGATGAATGGTAAAATGGTAATATGAACTAGTCATACCATACATGTGTAGGTGTTCCCTGTAAAGCACTTTCTGAAATATATGTCAAAAGATTAACTTGAGTTTGGTTCTATGTGTAACTTCTCATCTGCATAACACATCATTGTGGTTTTGGTTTTTGCTCATTGTGTGTTGCTATTCAATCCGTACATGTGTGTGCGTGTGTGTGTGTAGATGCTGGGCCTTGTCTTTGTTTGGAGGTAACAATGAGGGTGGTTTTGACCAGAACACCACCAATTCCATCTTTTCCATCACGATCACCCTCACAGACGAAGGCCTATAGAACGTCTACCAAGTAAATAAACCAGCGTTTTGCTTTCACATCCCTGTTCTTCAGAGAGAAACTTGGCCCTCTTTCTTGCTTTCGGGGACAAAGTTGGCCATCTTTCTTGCTTTACTTAACATAAAACAATTTAAATTATCCTCTAATTTAATTCCCCTTTAATTTAATGTCTAGAAATGATGTGGAAATGGTTGAGAGATAATTGACCACAAATCAGTGCCGTACTTATAATTCGTTCCCATACCAACTGATTTCATTGGGCATCTCTGGTTGAAGCTTTGTCAAAACATGTAATGTCTTCTGTTTGCTTATTATGGTTTTATCGCCTGAAGGTGGGTCTAATCTCTGGGTGTTTGTCGCCACCTACAGGTGGCCCATATAGTATTCCAGTATCTCCACATGTTGCAGACACTGGGCCCACAGCAAAGGTACTGGCACACAGTAGAACATATGTTAGTGGGGATAAAGGAAATCCACCTCCAGGGAATTATTTTATCATATTTACCTTACATTACAGTATTTATCATTTTCTCTTTTCTCGTTTGTATCGTGTTTGTAATATCCTGTCTAATTTTCCTTTTTTGGTTTATTGTTGATTTATTTTACCATTTCATCTTATTAATTTATTATATTGTACAGCACTTTGAGCTGCAACCTTTGTATGAAAAGTGCTTTATAAATTAAATGTTTATTATTGGTAGTAATATTATTATTATTAGTATTATTATTTTATTAGTGTAGCTTTGCCCCCATTCAAATTGTAATTTGATGGCACATGAGTGTTCCAAAAGTACACTCATAAGCAGCAAGGTGATTTTAATCAGATAAAATGCACATTTGTATAAAAATAGAAACATTATAATACATTAAACATTATTAATATTAACACCAGCATTGATGTGTATCAAGTCACAGATCATTATTATTATTAACCACAGATCAGTCCTATTATTTAGTTTACAGCGATTGTTTTTTAAACACTCATAGTTCAAGGGGAGGATAATTCATAATACATATTATATTTGTCTATTATATTTGTCTAATACTTTAATGATTTGTATCAGTGTTTGCTGCTATGCATTAGGTTGATTTGTTACCGATGCATTCATCACTAGTGTAGTCAATATTTTAAGGTTCTTTGGCACTTGCAGTTCATGTGAAAATACATTCTGGACTACAGTAGGAGATTGCCAGATTGTTTGGGTTTCTTTGTACTGTGTCAAGGGTGTTACTTTAAGCACTTTAGGATTAATTATGTCTCCTCTGTCCGGCTTTACAGAATATATGAAGAGATTCAGATGATTGAGGCTAATGAGTTTCGCTATCAGGAGCAGGTAAGGGGTCATATAACAGTGTTGGAAGATAGCAATGTGTTTGAGTATACAAAGGTGATGCAAGACATTAATTGTTGTATTCCTCGTCAGACCAACCCTATACAATATGTGGAGACCATTTGCGAGAAAATGCAGCTGTTCGCTAAAGAAGACTACCTGACTGGCGATCAGCTGATGTTTGAGTACGAACCAGAGGTCGGTAGGTCAAAGGTTGATAGGTGAATTACTTATTACTTGACACTCTTTACTGCGTGTGTGTGTGTGTGTGCGCGTGTGTGTGCGTGTGTGTGTTTAGCTGGTACTGTAGCTTCTCCCTGTTCTAGCTGTCAGGCAGCCATAGCACATACCTCCCTCAGGCTATTTGTGATGCTAGCATCTTTGTCCATATTTGAAGGGGCAGCCTGACATTGGTTAGAGCAGCAGCTGCACTGAAGCGTTTTCACTGGTACAAGGTGACTCGTTTTGGGTTGGGTTACAACATCACCTATTAACTCAGATCACAGTCACACTTAACATTGGCAAGTGGTTAACAGGTTAAATGGCTGGTTAACAGGTTAAAGGGGGTAATATCTTAATGTGAAATGTGGGCTTGTGCAGCCCCTTTGAGACTGTCATGATTAAGGGATATATAAATATAAGTTTATTCATTTGCTATGTTTACCAGAGTGTGTGTGTATGTAAGTAAGTAAGTACATTTTATTTATATAGCACATTTTCACAGACAAGAAGTCACAAAGTGCTTCACAGTCAAACCAATGAAATTACCAACAAAAACAAAACATAACACATAATACATTAAGAAAGCAAAGCAGATATAAAAGCTGCATACATCATAAAATCAAATGCTAATGAAAAGCTTGTCTAAAAAGATGCGTCTTAAGGTGTGATTTAAAAGTGTCCGTGGTATCCATAGCTCTTAAGGCGAGAGGGAGAGCGTTCCATAGCCTGGGAGCCATTGTGCCGAAAGCACGGTCACCTCTTGTTTTGAACCGAGTTCTAGGGACAGTTAAAAGGCCCTGACCTGAAGACCTCAGAAGTCTGTGTGTGTGTGTGTGTAGCAGGTCCAGGATGTCAGCCAGTATACATGCTAATGTGTTCCTCTTAACAGACATCCAGCAAGAATGGATAGAGCACTGGTCAGACAATATGGACATCAATGCTGAGCTACACCTGCCTGTTGAGAACAAGTTCATTGGTGAGTGGATGACCTCTGTTTGTAGTGTATAGTGTGTGTTGGCTCCAGAAAACATCCTTAAGTTCTGGTTTAAAACACACAAGCATCTACTTTGCATTGCATTACATTACATAGCTATTACATTGTAGTAATACACTATTACAGTACACTGTTAGTGCTATATTAGCAGTTGCAGCAATGCAGGTCAGTATGAAGACTTTGTATGAATAAACGTGTGTGTGTGTGTGTGTGCGTGTGCACAAACCAGCCACCGACTTCAGCCTTAAACCTTCCGACTGTCCGGACGCTGAGTTTCCTGTCAGGATAGCCAATAGCGACAGAGGATGCCTCTGGTACAAGAAGGACAACAAATTCAAAATCCCCAAAGGTTGTATGTGTGTGTGTGTGGTCAGAATTTTATCGTGATTAATCGCAATTCATTGCACGCTTTGCATAATTTATTGCGATTAATAAATTGCATATTTTACCTTTTCAAAGTAGGTCTGTGCGATATGAGCAAAAATCTATATCACAGTATTTTTATACAGTATATAATATACCGGTTTCCCGGTATTATTTTCCGCTATAGTTCCACGTGCATTGTGCAACGGGCTTGTTTATTGAACAACACCAACACAGTGCTTTTCCGATCCACCACTAGCTGAACATTTTCACCACACAGCTGTTTTAAAAGCAGGTCAAGCAATTTGAGTCAAGGCGTCCGTGTGGAACTGTACGTAACGCTTGTACATTTTGGTTCTGCATTATGTATCTTCCCACCATACCGTACAAAATGCATGCACCGAACTGTAACGTACCATTACAACCCTGCTAATGGTACCTAGTCTACCTGCCTAGTTAGTGGACATGCCGGTACACACACAATATGCTGTTCTGTACCATTATTACTGTTACATAATGTTGTTTGCCATGCTAAAGAGTTGTAGATAAGGTAGAAGGGTATGCTCAGTTAATGGGTCCCCACTCAATACACAATAGCGTTCTAGCATTGAGCAATTCGCATTAAAGCTGTTGTTTCAGATGTGCTACGGTATGACGGTATGTGAAAAATTCACACCGTGCAGGAAATTAAAACCGGTATAACGGATGAAACGGTATATCGCCCAGCCCTAATAATAAAATATAAAATATGCCAGCTTTATGCAAATGTTTGTAATTCATTACGTAAAGAGTGCAATTAATCGCGATTTAATTCAGTACTGTACATGTTCAGTACAGTACATGTTCCTTGTTTATTTGGTGTGATGTTTGTGTCTGTACAGTATAATTTAACATATATACATTTGTTTGCATTTGAAGTGATTGTAATTTGTTTGTAATCCGTTAATGTCCATTGCTATTTGACACCCGTTTCTTTCATCTGTGGCAGCCTATGTCAGATTCCATCTAATCTGTCCTGTAATCCAGCAATTGGCCAAGAAGTAAATTCACACTCATAGCACTACAAACAGTATTTAATTTTATTTGTTTGAAATGAACTTAGGCACTCGCCTGCCTATTGATCCAGGACAATAGTGGCTCTACAGTACCTGCATTTTCTTCATGAAAGCTTCATGAAGCTCTGTTTATTTAATTACATTTTCCGGTGGTTGCATCGGTTTCTCCCGGGGGGAGAACAAATCCTGTGGCACACAGGAAGTGGTTTGTTTCTGTTGTATTTAAGTAGACTGCCCCAGTAGAAAAGCAGTTAAAGAGAGAGCTGAACAGAAGGAGGTGGTAATAGTGTATTGTAGAGGGAAATGATACTGCTGTGATTCAGACATAACCGTCTTAACCGCCATATCGCATTTCTGATTTCTGATTACAGGAGGCGCTAAACTAAAGTTTAATAAATTGGATTATCATTATCAATTGAATTAAGTGTTTTTACCTTACTCAACTTCTCCTCAATGACATAATTTATCTCTTTGTTTTTCTTTTCATCCTCCATCTTCTTCCCCCTGCTCATTATTCTTCTTCTCTTGTTCTGTCCCCAGTGCAGTGCTGTTTGAGCTGCTGGTCAACATCCTGGGACACAACCTGGCAGAGCCGGCCTACGAGGCAGGCGTGGACCAGCTGGAGTACAAGCTGGTTGCCGGGAACTACGGCCTGATTGTCAACGTCAAGGGGTTCAACCACAAGCTGCCTGTGAGTCTGTATTTTTGCTGCCCGAAAAACAAGGAATTCTCAGGGAAATCCCTGTCTAGTGTCGTGTACCAAGTTGGATTGTCAAAGGGAAACAGTCTATGCATGTACAGGACATTGTTAAAGATCCCTTATTCCAATTTCAAAGCACTCTGGCATGTTGATGTTGGCGTTGACCGACGTGTTGTAACATTTTTGGAGAGGTGCTCAACAAGCTACGGCATAGTGTACAGCATAGCTTCGACGTAGAAGCATAAATTGGCCTTTACACACAACCATTTGGGAATCCGTCGAAACAATATAGAAAGGGCAGGACTTTTAAGAGTACTGACCGAATTACGGTAAATCAATTGGTACAATAATTTTGTACCAAACTTTGGTGCCTGAGAGCATGAGAGATAAACAAACATGAGTGTTTTACTCTTTTCGAGTGTTCGACTCATGGAGGGTCCAATTTATCCGGCACTGGCTGCAGGCATGTCAATAGAAGAAGTAAGATAGGCCTATTTACAGATTGCTCAGTTTTCACTTTGATGTAGTCCAGTCTTAAAGGGATAAGTCATAAGATAAGTTTTTCTTTTAGTGTGTTGCGTCGTAGCTCATCTCAAGCACAGCGATTTGAACGCCTGCCCAGACTGATACTTGCGGGAAAGTCAAACTGTAGCTTGTGAGATTAGGATGGTCTCCAGAGGCTAGAGCACCCTGTAGTGTTAACCCTGTAGATCCCAAATGTAGAAATAATAAATAAAAAAATGCCTCCTAAATAGTTTCGCTACAGCCAAGCTCCTAACAACAAACCCTTACCAGCATCAAGACTGGACTGAACCAAGGAAAGGATGGATCAGGACTGTTTCACTGTGTCTGTACGGCCAACAAAGGCATGTTGTACAGACACAGTGACCCAGTGAAAGACCAAAATAGATGTCTTCGCCCTTTACTAAAGGTAGGCAAAGCACCTCGACAACGAAAAGTGGACAGAAAGGACAGCAGCCTTATAATTGTTGATTAAAGATTTCAAGATGGTTTGACAAGTTGAAATTAGTGTATGAGCAAAGGTTTAACAAAAGTGTGACCATGGCATGCTATTGAGACTTCCAGCTCAAACAGCTGAACAACAAACAGGACAACTTATTGTAGGATACAGTAGTCCACTACTAATGACCAAAGCATAGAATGCATGCAGCAGAAACTCTTCTTCGTCCCTTTACATTTCCTTCGCACACTAAGGCGAGGCTACTGTACATGACATGCCTAGGAATGCTTCGTATATTGGCATATTCCTAATGACACTGAAATGTCATGGATAAGCCACCATCTTGAAGAGGACTCAGGCAGCAGCATATTCTTCATAATGAGGTATTGCGTGCGGGTCACCTGATTAAGCCAGTTCTCAATCCCAAAATAATGTTTGTTGTAAAATAAAATAATTGTTATTTTAGTTGTTTAAGCCATTTGTTAATTGTTGCACAAAATTAACCCAATTATTATGTAAGTTATTATTATTATTATTATTATTAGATAACAGACTACAGAACAATAATTAGCCTACTACTGTTCTGTAAAGTTTTTTTGCCCCACCTGGTGGATAAGATCAGCATTGCCAGAGATTATGGCGTACCTCTGAAAACGTGTAGCTTGCGAAGACTGAAAGAACGTAACGCAACTCAGACCGGTCAAATCGCAAATGTGTATCTTCTGTCTCCCCAGCTGCTGTTCAATCTGATCGTGGACTACCTGGCAGACTTCTCCACCAGCCCAGACATCGTCACCATGTTCTTAGACCAGCTAAAGAAGACCTGCTTCAACATCCTCATAAAGCCAGAGCATCTGGCAAAGTGAGTCACCTCGCGCTGGTTCTTCATTTCCCTTTCTCTCTCCCTCTTTCTCTCTCGCTCCCTCACTCTCCGTCACTGAGTTAATGAACGTGTGCATTCATAGGTAATTATGTGTATAGTGTATGAGAGGCAATTAAAGGCTTGTTCAAATCAAATATCTCTGCCCCACCCCCAACCCCCTTCACACACACACGCACACACACACACACAGAGACGTGCGTCTGCTGATGTTGGAGAGCACTCGCTGGTCCATGGTGGAGAAGTACCAGGTGCTGATGGCCGGCCTGACCGTGGACGATCTCATGGGCTTCTGCAGGAACCTGAAGGCCCAGCTGTATGCTGAAGGCCTGGTGCAGGGCAACTTAACCAGCGCTGTGAGTAGGCCTGGTTCACTGAGGAGGTCTGGTTCACTGTGAAGTAGGTCTGGTTAACTAGTGTTGTTAGCATCCATCTAGCCTCTAGCCTCTTCCATCCATCAGCACTACGTCACGTTAGGGACTCTGTGCTGAACGTCGGATACATAGACTCCTGTAAGATCGACACGGGACTCTCTGACTTTCGGGAATGAATACTGTCGTTTTCTATTGGCTGCAGTAGTATACAAGTTTGTATCTGTAATTTCTGGTGTGACGCTAGTGCACTGCTTTATTTACTAATTTACTTTAATTGTACTGACGAAGTGAGCCAGCGTTGTGTTCCAGCCTTGTTACCATCCTCCTCTCCCCTCGCGTAGCCTGGGTTAGCTAGCCTTGTTAGCATCCTCCTCTCCCCTCGCGTAGCCTGGGTTAGCTAGCCTTGTTAGCATCCTCCTCTCCCCTCACGTAGCCTTGGTTAGCTAGCCTTGCATTGTATTATTTAGCCCAACACCATTAACCAACACCAGTAGCCTATGTATACCGTATACGACCGATCCGTTTAAAAGGGAAGCCGAAGCCGTTTCACGTAACTGGAGTCTCATGATGTTCTCCCCTGGTGCTACAGGGTCATTCGAAACCCTCCCCCCCACACGCACACACACACACAAACACACACATCGCCGCTCCCTGTCGCTGACCGCCCACCCTCTTCCCTGTGTGTCTGCAGGAGGCGATGCAGTTCCTGCAGTATGTCACCAGGTAAGTGGGTTACGGGAGCGCTGCGCCTGCCCTCCAGGGGGCAGCAGAGGTCCCCCGCCATCTCTCACATCATCAGTCACCGCTAATTGTTTTTTTTTACTCTGTGTTGGCTAATTCACTTTAGCCTCAATGGTTGTCCATTATTCTCCACTCTCTATCTCTATATCTGTCTATCTATCTATATCTCTATCTCTCTCTACCACTTTCCAGCAAGCTGCAGTTCTCCCAGCTGTCAACAAAGGTCCCCGTGCAGTCCAGGGTGGTGAGCTCCCTCCTAAACATCACCTGTGTAAGGTCAAGTCCCTCAACAAAGGAGACTCAAACTCCCTGGTAACAGTCTACTATCAGGTACGCACCTGGACTATTGGAGAAAGGACATTTGAAACAATCAAATAATTAATATAAATAAGGAAGAGTAATGGTCCAAGTATAGACCCCTGCGGAACCCCACAGTGCGATCTGGCTTTGTTAGAATTACAGCCCTTAACACAAACAAACTCTTTTGTTAATAATGATTTAACCATTTTGTCATGAAACCATATTTATGCAACTTTTCTAGTTTCTTAGTTCTAGATTGTAATCTACATCTTCTCTTTCTCTGTGACTTTTTCTCACTCAGTTCGGAATTTGTCGAGTTAAAGATCGAAGAGTTTTTGACGTTGTTTGGTGAGAAACTCAGCACCCTCACTGACGAGGACTTTAACACACAGGTCAGTGTGACGTGTATGAGACAGTCTAATGGTCTGGGTGTGTTCATAGACATAGTGGTCTGGGTGTGTTCATTGTAGTATAGAGTGTGTGTTGATGTTCATTGTGGTCCAGGTGTTACATTCCCAGCCTGTAATACCAATGCATGTCGCTTGTATAAAAGTGTCAGCTAATTTAGCGTGTATGCCCGGTGTGTGTGTGTGTGTGTGTGTGTGTGTGTGTGTGTGCGCTCCAGGTGACCTCCCTGATCAAGCAGAAGGAGTGTGAGGACATTCACCTCGGGGAGGAGGTGGACAGGAACTGGTCTGAGGTGCTGACTCAGCAGTACGTGTTCGACAGGCTACACAAAGAGGTACGGCTCCATCACAGTACCCTGGTTACTAGGGTTGGCATCACTGACCACATTTTTAATCCATCTCCATCACAGTACCCTGGTTACTAGACCCCATCTTTAGTCCATCTCCATCACAGTACCCTGGTTACTAGGGTTGGCATCACTGACCACATCTTTAATCCATCTCCATCACAGTACCCTGGTTACTAGACCCCATCTTTAGTCCATCTCCATCACAGTACCCTGGTTACTAGGGCTGGCATCACTGACCACATCTTTAATCCATCTCCATCACAGTACCCTGGTTACTAGGGTTGGCATCACTGACTACATCTTTAGTCCATCTCCATCACAGTACCCTGGTTACTAGGGTTGGCATCACTGACCACATCTTTAGTCCATCTCCATCACAGTACCCTGGTTATTAGGGTTGGCATCACTGACCACATCTTCACACACACATTCACACACCAATGGTAGTGTCAGCCATGCAAGGAGCCACTTGACCACCGGGGGCAGTGTAGGGTTAGACGTTGTTGGAATCTGGGTGTTTCTCCTAACACCTGTTCCTGCATGTTCTTTTATGGAGTAAAAGGAAACAATGTGTCCAAGTTATAACAAAGCAGCTTTAATAGCAGATCAAAGATACAAGACAGAGCCTCCTGGTCCATTCTATTCCCTGACCGATAACATAAAATATCAGCAGTTCACAAAGAATGACACCCTGACTGGCTTGGACCTAGAGGCTTATATGGTACATAGGCGTGGTGTGGGTGAATTCTTGACATTGTCTTCTGCTGATGTGCTGTCTGGAGCACCCGGTGGGGGCCAGTCTACTCCGTGATGGTATTGCATCGTTGTGGAATGGCATGTCAAAGCTCTAGACACACAGACGACTGCAGTGGGGCACACATCACTTGCACACATACAGTAGCATACTTCATAACATAGCCTCCAATCTTTCATCCTGACATCATCCTGTCTCCTACTTGCTTCGCTGCCCCGCCCGCCCTGTAGCTTCTTATCTCCTTCGGACAAGGTCTCTCACAGACATGTTGTTGTATCACTCTGTATTTTTCCACCACTCCAACCTTGTCTCTCAGACTGTTCACTTTTAAGCAATAACGTAGCACACTCTCACACACAGCCCTTAAAATATCTAGTATATCTAAAATAGAATATCTCAAATCTTAAGCACAAGTTTCTTGCTCAAGGACAATTCGACACTTGGTGAGGAGTTAGCGGGGTTTGAACCAGTGACTTCTCGATTACCTGTCACCCCGCTCTACCCACTAATGTGACACTGTCACATTAATATGTTTCATTAGGAGCTCTTAAAGTTACAGAACAAAGTTCTGAAGGGAATTCTTGAATTAATTAAAGATCCTCTATGTAATAGAACAAGAGCAGTGTTTTTGTGTTAACTCCTTAAATCGCATCCACAGTTCATGTTCATATGCTTCTTGTGTGTGTGTGTGTGTGTGTGTGTGTGTGTGTGTGTGTGTGTGTGTGTGTGTGTGT